>JAPDSC010032760.1:2523-12875 GCA_026290005.1 Latrodectus geometricus
TTTTATTCTTATTGATTATATATTCTATATCAATTAAGTAAATTATACTATTTTTATTCCATTAACAAATGTAATTCTCATGAAGTGATTGTGCTTGGTGTCTAATTTAAATTTATTCTACTTAATAAATAGGCTGTATTTATGAGTCAAATAATCTAATCGCATTAGGAGTAACAATTATACGTATAACAAGTATATTATGAGTAACATAAAGTCAACCTCATAATAACCTTAAATATTTTAGCAGAAAAAGTTACAAGCTGCTAATGACCTAATTCACTGTGTAATCAAAAACCAAGATATATTTTATTTCAGGAGGCGGTTTTATAGTAGGAGGCGGTCTGACGCGCTATTAAAGTTACAGAGTATTTGTCTAATTCTACACGCTGTTTTTTATTTAATTATCTTAATTTTGGAATCAAATGAATCTCACATCTGAATCATTGTATTTATTAAATTTACAATGTTTCTGAGTATATAATTATTAAAATAATTATACACAACTCTTAAACTGCTTACAGATTATTAAACATGAGAAAAGAAAGTTGTGGCACAATAAGTTTTAATAAATAAATAAATTTTTAAGTTCCTATTATCATAATTAGCAAACACATTATAAAAAATATGTTCTACAAAACTATTTTGGGAACAAAATTTTGAAGCGACAAGCTTAATTCACGTTAATAATTTACTTAAATACACATGAGACAAATGATTAAAACCAATCTTAGTTTACTGCAGTTTGCTGCTGCTTTTACACTTGTATTCATGTTCATTTAAAAAGTAAAATCCATTTGTTCACTATTATTAATATTTCAGAAATGAATAGATCAAAGCTAAAAACTTTGGACTTTTATTTAAGTTTTTTTTTTTTTTTTTTTTTTTTTTTTTTTTTTTTTTCCCTAACTGCATAGTTCAGTGATTCTCAAACCTGTGGGGCGCGCCCCCCTAGGGGGGCGCTAGCACACTAATGGGGGGGCGCGAGCATATCCAAGAGAAAATGTTATTTAAAAAAATTTATTAAGTGACTGAAAGGAAAGAACACACACACACATACAAAACAAAATACATTTCGACATATTTAATAATTAACTTATTAAATTAAAACAACTTACTAAATTAAAAACAAATTTAATAATTATTAGTGACTTCCTTGGGCCTGTCTTTCAGAGCAAAGTTTTTCGAAGAAGGATTTAATATTAGAAATAGACACTCTCAGTTCTTTTTCTATATTTAGCTGAGATCTATATTTTGTCTTCAAAGAAGCCACCGCAGAAAATCCAGTTTCACAAAGGTAAGATGTTGAAAATGGTAGTAGAATGCGAAATGCCCTTGCTTTTAGTGCAGAAAACTTATCATCCACTCCTGCCCAAAATTCAAAGAGTAATTTATTACTAAATTGTCTTTTGGTTTCGCCGCTTGCCGTGAAGTCTATGAAGGTTTCTTCCCCTTCGATTGAGAGTCCTTCGGGAGTATTTTGAAATGGATCCCTCACCCACTTGTAACTTGATATCAGTTTGTCGTCAGCAAGAAAGTACTTTTTAAAATTTTTTGCTAGCACTGCTAAATGATTTTCAATGGTTACAAAAACAACTTTTACATGTTGTTTTTCAGCTTTGTAAGTTTTAATACAATCATTCAAATTTGCAAACATTGTTAAGTTTTCTTGCTGTAAATTTCTGCACCACAACTCCAATTTCCTACAAAAAGCATTAACTTTATTACTCGTATCTAATATATGTGTATTTGCTCCTTGCAGTTGAAGATTCAAGTTATTTAATTTCTCGAATATGTCGATCATGTAGCTCAATTTCAACACAAATAAACTATCGCGAAAATTCTCAGCTACCGGTCTGTTTTCCTCTTCTAAGAAAACGGCGATTTCTTCTCTTGATTCATATACACGTTGCAAAAATTTCCCTCGTGATTACCATATTGCCTCGCAATAAAATAGTAACGCTGAATGTACTGCACCCATGTCTTTGCAAAGTGCGGAAAAGATTCTTGATTTCAAGGGGTCTCATTTTTATATAATTTACTACGGTTACAACCGTAGTTAACACAATATTCAAATCAGGACTCATTTCTTTGGAAGCCAAAGCTTCTCTGTGGATCATGCAATGTGTCCAGACGAACTGTGGCAATTTTTGTTTCACAAGTGCTGGAATACTTTGGAATCTTCCTGACATAGAATGAGCACCATCCGTGCATATTCCGACGCAATATTTCCATTCTATGTTTGCTCTACATTCATGTTTGCTCTACATTCATGTCTGTCCATTCTATGTAAAATCATTTAAGATAGCAAATAAAGCGAGTGCTGTTGCTTTGAGTTCTATTGGTTTGCAGGAAAGTAATTCTTCTACTACTGACAAATCATCACAAAATCTAACATAGGCCATGAAATGAGCATCTTTATTACTATCTGTTGCCTCATCGAGTTGTATTGAAAACAATTTGTAACTCAACTTCGACAAAAGCTGACACTCTACATCTTCAGCTATATCAGCAATTCGACGGGCAACAGTATCATTTGAAAGAGGTATAGACTGCATTTGTTTTGCAAAATTATTTCCAAACATAATTTCTACAATATCAATCGCGGCTGGCAAAATAAGCTCTTCACCAATGGTGTGAGGCTTTTTACATCTGACTATTTTATATGAAACTTTATAAGAGGCAATTAAAGCTTTTTCATTCACAGACAAAGTTTTTTAAATAATGATTTTTGCTTTTCATATGATTTTAATTTTAATTCGAAGAATTCTCTGGGTTTGTTTACGTACTCACTATGAAGCGTTTCCAAATGTCGTTTAAGTTTATTAGGTTTCATGCTGTCTGCAGCCAACATTGTAGAGCAAATGATACACAGGGGCCTTTCTTTTTCATTTACTTCAGTACTAGTGAACCCAGAATTTAAGTATTCTTGAGAATATTTTCTTGATTTTATTTTTGGAACCACGCTCATCTGTGCATTTGTTGATGCTTGTCTATCGTCTAATGCTCGCTTACGCCCGCTTAAAAATTTATCCATGATTCTGCATTAGTCTGCTGAGGTGAATATTTAATACGGTGGATTGCAATTACACGAAAATATATATAATATACACATTCAGAATATATTCAATAGCGATAGAAGGATCGACTCGAATGAGATGGTTTGAAATTGAAATTGGCGTCATAGAACTTTCTCCTTCTCCCTATGAGAAAACATTTGTTCACATCTGCGCACGCTCCTAGCTTAATTTTTTGCTGACCAGACAAATTCCAGACAAATCGAAACTTCTCGCGAAATCGTGAGAATGCCCGACATGGCGGGAAGCAAAAGCAATAAAAAAGCATAGGATTCCTGTTTTTTCAATGCTGAAGATCGGTGTTGCAAAATGTCAATAAATTTCGGTATTCTTGGTAATTTGTAAAGTTTAAAATTAAGGTTTTAGTGTAGGTTTAGCGCCAAAATACTCAAAATACATTATTATTGTATATATTTTATCGTATGTGGTGGGGGGGGGGCGCGATGAAAATTATGATTGAAAATTGGGCCGTGAATACTAAAAGGTTGAGAAACGCTGGCAAAGTTCATTGAATATATCAAAAACAAATCCAATAAGGCAGTTAATAAGTGTTTGCCCATTATTATTTTATTTTAATTTAATAATCTATTTTTTTCCTTGCTATGTTGAAATTTTTTAAATGAAGCATTGAAAATTATATAAAAACCCATCCTTTTTTAACCAATGAATTTAACAATGAAAATCAAGTGAATCTATTGAAATGAAAAATATCTGCAATTTTAAAACTTTATTTCATATTATCTTTATATCTTGCAGCTTCTTTTCGGCATAACTGAAATTTCTATAAAGAAGTCACAGAAAATTATTACCTTTCAAATAAAAAAGATATTTCTTTAAGAATTGAAATTAGCACTTTCTACTGAAAAACACAATAACATTCCCCCCCCCGTGAGAAACTAAATACCTAATTTAAATCACTAGAGCGATGGTAAAAAATTATATAATAAAGCCCCGAAAGGAGGAAAGGATTTAAATTTAAAAGTTGGCAGAAGCATGTAAAGAAGTACCCAGAGAAATAAGAATCTTCTGCTGCGAAAGTTATTAGATATATCTGGCAGGGCTCCGGCGACAGCGCGAAATTTGTTATTCTGATTGCAATATAACAATTGATTGTTCCGTGCCAATAAAATCGATAGCCAAACAAAAATCACCAAGTTTGAAAGAGGAGGGGCCATCCTTAAATATAATTTTACCAAAAAATGTCATTATTCGAGATATAAAGCATTTATTTTTTGAAGAATTTGAAAAACCTGTAACAGGTAATAATTTGTACTGATTATTAAATATTGAATTTTCATGGAAATGAAATGAATTAAAATTGAATCTTATATTTATATACACCTTTCAATTACACATTTTAAGAGGAAAATTACTAAATAATACATAAAATTATTTTTCTAACTGTGTTAAAAGAAACTAAAACTACTATTAACCATATATATATATATATGGTTAATGATTTAAAATTGCCATCATCTTTATCATGATTTCTTATATTGTTGCTATCCTTTACAAAGAGCCAATTGGTACACATATTAGGGTTGCTAACCAAACTCCAATACCTATATCCTTTTCAGCTAGTTAGGAAAATAATGACTAAATGTTGCTACTCTGACTGTAATATTTAATTTTACCTCCATTTAAAACTTTGTGTCCAGGTCTGGTGTAATCCTGATGGTTGACCCCAAATAAGCCAAACCATGAAGCTACATTTTAAAATCACAAAATTTAGATGAATGAATTATTATGTTAGAATTCATTGTGGCAAGAAGCATTTAACTTAAAAATTGATATAATCATTTGAGTCCTTTACAAAATCTTTATTTAAATATTATTAGAACTTTTTGTATTATATAATTTTAGTGAAAGATAATTTTCTGCCTAAAGTTTTATTCTAATTTATATATCATAGCATTAATACGTACATAAAATTATAAAAGAAGGAAATATTTTATAAATTCTGTGGCACTGTAGTCCATCTTGGGGCCGAGACCTATATGCTCATATCTGTTTTCTTTACCCAGGCTCTGGAATACAAAGTATATGTCCCAATTAAGTGGTCAGCTTAAAGGAAAATCCCCAGTGCTTTGTTCTCAAGCATGCTTCTTACTCAGTTTTATCAACCTTGAAAAGATGAAAGGCTGAGTTGACCTTTCCCAGCATGAGCATAGAAACTCAGACCTGTGCATTGGAAGCACAAAATGCCACCACTACGCCACCTTATGTTATATAATGTATCAATTTTTTAAAGTATTATGTGTAAAATTATGTATTATATAATGTATGATTACAAATAATGTATTATATACATAATGTAATGCTAAATTTTCTTTATGTATTATATAATCTATACATTATATAATATTTTAGGAATTATATTTTCCATAAATTGTACTAGACATAATTCTTGTGTTGCTCATATACTTTTCTAGTTGTTATTGTTAAAACAGATACATTGTACTTTGAATAATGGTTAAAAGGATTATGTAGTTAGAACTACAAAATTAGATAAAGATATGCTTAGATTGAGGATACTGAGTATTTTATTTATATTATTTAATTCGGGAGCTTTAATAGTAAACAAGTTATCATGATTTTAATGGTCATTGCATTGATTTATACATGAAAAATGGAATAGTACCATTTTATTTAGAAATCAAATTAAAAAGGAACAATATCTTTTATGAAACTGCCATTTGTACAAATTTTAGAGTATTTAAAAATGTTTATTAAAAAATAATTATTTAAGTAAAAAAAATATATATATACCTTTTTGGCTTTCTATTCATATTTTAATTAAAAATAAAAAATATTCTACTTAATGATGCTTATCATAAAGTTAATTGATTTTATAATTTAATATTTTTTTGTTTGTTAATTTTTTTAAAGTAATTAACAAATGTTGAAATATTAACACTATTAGTCACAGTCATTTGTCCTACATCTTGTTTATTGAACATTATACTTATTATGATGATTGTATATTACTATATTTTATTGCATAAAATCCCCATATTAAATGTTGAAAAGTTTTGTTTTGTTGTGCGCATTATATACATTGTCACCGATAACCTGTTAAAAAAGCTTAAAACTTTGAAAAAATTCAATTTATGTTTTATGAAATAAATAATAGATGGCACCAAGCCTCAGGTTATTTATTTTAGCTATAATTTATTTTATTCAATAACATTCAAAAATGAATTTGGTTTCTCGGAAGGATATTACCATTGCTATTGTCATTTTACATTTCAATTTGACTTGAGCTGTTTTTTTCCGAAAATATTCAAGTTTGTATATCATCGTGTGAAAGTGAAAGGTTATAAATTAAGCAGATTTTAAACTAAATGCTCTAGAAAACAGAAATAAAAAAAAATGCCGACAAACACGTCATAGGTGAAAAACAAAGTAGGCATAGTACAAAAGAAAAATATATATCCGATGCGTAGTTAAAAAATTATTTATTTTTTCATTTAATTGTTGATGAAACAAATGTGTTTATCTTTAGAATATATCTAACCTCATTTTAAAAATTATCAAAAACTAAAATTTGAAAAATAAATGTTACTCTAATTTTTCTTTGTCTTAATGTTTTATCTCGTTCTTATGAGAAATGTTTTTTTAATTTCTTAAAATTTCATTTAGTGTAAAGAAAATTACTTTGTTTTTTCATCTATTAAAATTTTTCTTTGGTTTTTATTTTAACCAATATATATACACACATACATGGGCATACTTTACTTTGTGAAAAATCATTTCTATATTTACAACATATATACATATCTTGAATTTTAAAGAAAATCTTATAATAATTGATTAGCTGTCAAACATTAAAGTTTTTATTATTTACTAAAATTTTATATTAAAATGTAAAAAGGAATACCTAATTTTTTTGTTATTGAGAGCATTAAATAAAAAAATTATCACTGCAATAATCAGTATATGATCTATGGAGATAGATTCCAGTTCTGGAATTTGGATGTTGTTTATCAAATCCTCTAAAAATAATAAATTTTTATCGATCTTGTTTAATTGGTGTAAATGCTATGCATTTCATATATGATTGAAAAGGGGTAACTTATTTTAAATTTACACAATTTATTTTAATTCATAATGAAAGTATAAAGAAGACAATACTGAATATTGCTGTCTTATTCAATTAATGTTACTTATTCATATTTATTATAATTATTACTTCTGATCACCGCACAATCCTATAAATTTTATGTCTTGAAAATCATTGCCATGTAGAATATACAATTTAGTGTGATTCATGTAACTTTTATGTGACTTTAATGAATAAAATTTAAAGTTTACTAATAGATAAATAACAGATTTCATGACTTTTTAGGTACATTTTTACTTTAGTAAATATCATTCAAGTTGCAAAATTTTAAAGTGTTTGATGTATTTTTATAATTTATCAAAAGTTTTAGAACTTTTATAGTTATTTTTTCTGTAGGATAATTGAATATAATTCTCTAAAAATTATGAACTTAAGTTTCCTTGATTAAGGAACTACAAATATTTTTTAAATAAAGAACTTTCAGGAAATATTTACAGTGCAGGGTATAGAAACCCTTTACTAAGTTTTTGCTATCACAGTTGTTGATCTTTTGCTTCCATAGGAGCTTGATAATAGAAGAAATCAATTTAATTGCATATTGAAATTTAAAAAATGCAGTTTTTTTTTAATTAGGAAATCTTTATACGGTTTTTAAATTTTAATTTCTCGAAATATCTCCGAGCTGTATGACAAAAATTGGTTGAATTGACTGATAAATTTCAGTATGAAATTTTTTTCCAAATTAAAAATCTGAGAAAAAAAATGCTTCTTTTTTAAAAAAAAAAAAAAAAAAAAAAAATTAGATGTTTTAGAATAAATAATTTGTTATTGAAACACAAATTAAAAACATATATTTATTATTTAATAAATAATTAATTTGTACATGACATGTGTATAAATTTCATTTACTTTGAAAAATACAGTGATGAATAATGTTTTAAATTATTATATTTCAATTTTTAAAAATTTGAAGTTAAAATTTTTCATACATTTTTGCCATTCAGCTGTTAATTTTTGTATTGGACCAAAAAACTAAATAACATTGAGATTTATTACTCATAAATTTTTTTTTGAAATTTAAAAAGTACCAAAATATAATTTCTTATCTCATGTAAGACATTTTTGCAATTGATATGTTGATCAAAAACTTGCTTTCAAAATTAATTTTACAAGTACAGATTTAGATTTTAAACTTTGTGATTATTAAGTTTACAAAGTGTCTTTTAATATGAGTATATTGTTGCATTAAAATAGGATTTGTAAATGTAGTTGACTTGTTACATTATATAAATGTTTTTTAATTAGGATATACTGAGAGGTCGACTGACAAAGAGGCATATGATTTACTAGGGCAACAAGAGATTTTCTTGAAAAATAAACAGAAACCGTCTGTTAATGTGAAAATAAAATCTGGACACATACCAAATGAAGAACAGAAAAGTTCAGGTTCTTCAAAAAATGAAATTTGTACTACAAAATAATGATTTAGGTAATATGTTTATATCAATAACCTAAGGACATTTAAATTTAGTATTTGTTGCAATTTATTTGTGAAATCAAATGCTTAATTTGAAATCACATATTTTCAGAACTGGAAGAAAATACTTATTAAATCTCTTTTACATTGTTTATCTTCATTTTTCACCTACCAGTGGGAGGTGCATTTTCAACTTGAAATATATGTGAACAGAATCAACTAAACCAAAATTTCACATAATTGGCTGTTCCAGTATGGGAACTATAAACATCATCATGTTTCAGCCTCCCGAGTTGCATTTTCGCCTTTATCAAAGAAAAACTGTAAAATGCACCCAATTTTCTCTTTGTTGACTTACATTTTTAACACAGTGTAACTCACAACAGAAAACTGCATAAATTTTTTTGACTGATATTTTACAAAATTTTGATCACAATTTCAATCTACATTAAAAATAATTTATTTCTTTTTCTCTAACCTATTATATATATTATTTTATATGGTTCATTTTTGAAATGTAATATGGTAAATTAATGTAAAGTATATAAATCTGTAAGATATGTGTTTCATATCATAAAATAAATTAGAAATATTTTAATTGAAATTTTTTATTATTATCTATTATTTAGAATTCTGAATTTAATTAAATTATTATGTATATGATATTTAATTAACTATCTTTTCTTCTTCTGAGGAGCATAAAGAAATTGTTTTTAATGCTGCGGTAAGTTTAAATATTAAATCAGTATTTTCATCATTGATTAATGAAATACTAAGCATTAAACAAATTATTTGTTTTAATAACATTAGAAAAATATTTTTGTTTTTATAAAAATATGTAAATTTCACTATTATAGAATTATAAAAAAAACACATATATCCTTTTATATTTCTATTATAAAAACGCTTTTTTTTAATTAAATATGATAAAATATGTATTTATCTTTTACATTTCTTAGGAGCATACTGTCTCTAATGAACTATTTGTTTTTAAGCTTCCTTCAGTTTTATCAGATGAAGTTTTTAATGTGCTTGATAAAAAAAATGAAAACAAGCAAGGTATTAATATATATTTAATAAAATTATATGATTTAAAAACAAAAAATGTCTTAACATTTTAAAAATCAAGCTATTGTTAATTTTAAAAAATTCAGCCAGAATCCCCATTTGATATACTTATGTTTTTGACACTTTAGAGCTAAATAATATAATTTATTTAATTATTTGAAATAATACTTAAAAAGTATTATTTTTCTATGGTAACTATCAAAGTTAAGTTAAATTTTTATTTATTATGTGTTTAAAGTGTTTTCTTTTCACTTAATAAATTATTAATAAATTTTAATTCTCTGGAAAAATGGAGAATCAACTCATTGTCCTGGATAGTTATTAAAGTATATCAATTTTCAACAATTCGTTTAATTAATGTGACAATGCATTTTTATTTTGAGCTTTATTATTTGCAGTATAGACAAAATTATTTCTTTCTAATAAACACTTGAATTATTTATTTTTAATAAATAGCACTGATTTTGTTTTGTCTTACATTATTAGCAATGCATGCAAAATTACTTATTTTTAATACCTGAAAGAACTATTAAATATTATTGCACAAAAGTATTTTATTTGAATCACATCACTCCTGAAGAAAACTGACAATGCCATCAATCAACTTTATTTTTAATTTTGCATTTTAAAATCCTTTTGAAAAAAATGAATTTTAGAAGTCACTGAATTC
>JAPDSC010032766.1:0-24854 GCA_026290005.1 Latrodectus geometricus
ATATATATATATATATATATATATATATATATATATATATATATATACAGAAAATTCAATCTAAATTTCACTTATATTGAAAAGGAAGATTTTATATTTTTTCAAATATTTTTGAAGATATAAGGAATATTGGGAGAAAAAAAAAAAAAAGAGTTTTCTTAATCTACATTAATTGAATTCCTGTATCTAAGAAGCTTTCTGCAGCAAAAGGTGGCGCTGATCGTCGACATTTTGCTTAGTGTCGGAACGATTTCTCAATGCGTGAAATTCTATTGACTTCCAGAAAGTTTGATAAGCGAAACTCGGAAAGAAAAGGAATTGTTATCTTATCCATTGGTTGTAGAAATCACTATTAGTAATAGTATAAATACAGTATTAGAAATCATCTATGTTTTCATTATCAGAAATGATCAATTTCTACAGTATTAGCACAAGTCAACGCTTCCGAAACATAAGATAGAGCTGACATTCATTATAAAGCCAGAAAAAAGGATTTCCGTGTCATAGGTGATTCAACAGTGTAAAAATTTTATTTTATCTTTGACTTGAGCTCTGTCTACATAAGCCATGGCATGCATTGAGGTGAAGATCATATGGATCTACGCCAAATATTTCTAGAGAAATTATACAAAAATGCATTCATAAAAGTATTTATGAAAAAATTACTTGATGAAGCATGGGCGTGTTTTGATTAAAGCCGATTAATTTCTTTCTCAAGGAAATTTTAGGTTTAAATTACAACAAAATTGCAGATACTTTCTAGTTTCACACATTCTCAGTAAATATAAATATTGTAATGACATCATTAAATTCTTAATCCGTGAATTTGTTGAAAAGCATGCTGTCTCAATCATGGTTTCTCGTGGCACTGTTTGGGATAGCCAACCTCCCTTAGAGCAATTCGGTAAGTAGAGTTGTTGGATGATAATCTCTATCTTTTTATACTGTTCTGTTATCCGCACGATGATGGATCTTTCAGCGAGACTACTGTATCCCTCACGAGGCCTGGTTGGCTAATGGTTAGTTGAATGAGCATTTCTCGGACTTTTCTGTCATAAATTGGTCACCCTGAAGCCTAGACTTAAATCCTATTGAGCATCTTTGGTATGTTTTGGAACAAGGCGTAAAAGGCCATCACACAGCACCAACAAACCTTAATGAATAGCTGTAGCTAATATTTGGAAAGCTCTTCCTGAGGAACATTTCCAGAAACTTATTGAATCTATGAGTTGTGGTGTGGCAGCCGTATCAAAGCCAGAGGAGGCCCAACTCCTCACTAGGAAGGATTTTCTAATTCAGCGGCACTTCAGTGTTTATCATTAAATCCTTCCTCCGTGAATTTCAGATTAATTTCTTTTTCTGGACAATTTCAGAACTAAATTACAACAAAATCATAGTTACTTTCTGTTTTCATTATAATTAAATATTTTGATTGTAACAATATCATTATATTCTTCTTACATGAATTTCAGAGATTAATTTCTTTTTATAAATATTTTCAGAAATGGATTACAACAAAATTATAGTTATTTTCTGCTTCATGATTAATAGAAACGGCTATTTTCATTGTAACTATATCATCAAATTTTTGCTCTATGAATTTTAAAGTTTAATTTCTTTCGCCGGACAATTTCAGAATTAAATTACGACAAAATTATAGTTACTTTCTTTCTCATTAAATAGTTATTTTTAGCGTAACTATATCATTAAGTTCTTTCTCCGGGGATTTTAGAAAGCAATTTTTTTCTCTGGGAATTTCAGAAATATATAGTAACTAAAGTTTAGTTCTATTTTCTTTACATTAAATTTATTTATAAGGAAATTAGTTATATTTAATGAAAATAAAAACAAAGTTTAAATATAGGGTATTTTTTAAGAGGACAAACCTAATCATAAAAATATAAGATGATCAGACCTATCGGCAGATGATGGCTGGTTGCTCTCCTTATCAGAATCCTTCTTGGAGAAATAATACCTCTTCAAGTCTTGTTTGGTCTCTTTTTAGAAATTATGCGATGAGTTCCTCGCAGGTGGGGAGTAGTGGCCAGCTATTAAAAATGTTTACTTTTCAGTTTTACTAATTTTTTAACATTCAGGAAAGAAAGAAATTACCAAAAGTATTCAAGGTATTGGCTTTTTTTTTTTTTTTTTAGATGGTGATGTACTGATTTTTTTTTTTTTTTACAAAGAAGGGATTTTGTTATCTACAAGACAACTCATTGGTCGGCCAAAGCCTACAGTGCCCATATCTGTTTTCTTGACTAAGGATCTGGGTTTCAAATCATATCTCCCAGTTAGGTAGTTAGCCTAACGTGAAATCCCCAATGTTTATTTCCTAAGCATGCTTGGTACTCAGTTTTATCAACCCACTGATGAGATAAAAGGCTGAGTATCTACAAGTTTGACCATATATAGTTTTAAACTATATAATCATAAAATATTTGATTTAGAGTCTATTTAATATGCATTTATCTTCTACGGACATTTCATTTTGAGAAAGCACTTTTTACAATTTTTTGTGCCGCAGATTTGAACATATGCCATAACATCTGCTTCATCTCATGCCTTTAAAGTATTGTTGCGTCATTGGTTGAGAGACATGCATACATTGTTGTTTTTAGTGCTTCTGAGAGACAAACATAGTTAAGCAAAAAAGTTGCAGCGCATTCAATTAGGTAACCGAAAAAGGAGAACCATTGTAATATCTTAAATGAAAGTCTTCAGGGCCCACAAAGCATAACGAAAATATGCGTCATTTGACCATCTCAACAACACTGAGATGAGAGTTCCTATTTTCTGCATGAATACTTCTTGTATTGGGCGCTTGAGGCTTACTCTTTTCATACTAAATATTGGGAGGCCGCAAGTGGTTGGGTGGGGCGTTCTTCTCATTATTAGAAGGTTTGAATCCTAAATTACCGAAGATACTTCACATCCAATAAAGGGACCCTGTAAAATGGGTCATCCAAAAAAAAAAAAAAAAAAAAAAAAAAAAAAAAAAAAAAAAAAAAAAAACGATGTCTCTAGGGTTTGCAGGTCAAGTGCTGGACCCCTGTTTCTAAATGACGAAAAATCCCAATTTTCCTCAGCAGCTTCCACTTAATGATTGTAGTATGTACATTGAAATTCTCAAAATACTGTAGCGTATAAAACAACATTGAAGATATTAGAGTAATTGTTGGAAAATACACTGAAAGACTCGGAAATTGTCTTTTCCTTTTAAAACAGTATAAAAGAAATTCATCATGTAAGTTTTCTCATAAGCGTTTTCAAATATAACAACAGTAGCAGAAAACAAATATTAAAAAGCATTTTCGAAAGCACTGTTTGGACTATTTATTGTCACTATTAAGGCAAGAATGCTGTGTCATTACGAGTTTTTTCATAGCGACAGGGATGGTAATCAAGGAAAGAAAAGTTTTTTCTAAACAAACAATTTATTCGCAGCTCTCTGAATCCCGATTCCTTCAGTTTGAGTCCCCTTAAAGAACAGATTCAGTTTCTATACTACAGAAACTGAACTGCAGCTTTTAGAGTTGGAAACTCAGGAGTGAACTGAATCGCCGCTGGGCTGAGGTTCCAGAGCATTCTTATAATAAACCTATGGTACTATTGGTTCTATCGACTCAAAACTCCGAGGATTTTAATGAATGTTTTGTCGCCCAAGCTGCCTTAGATTTTACAATTTTATTTCGCAGCTACAAAAACCACTATTTGCACAGAATACTTGCTCAGACTAATCGATAATAATACACTAAAACA
This sequence comes from Latrodectus geometricus, assembly GCA_026290005.1. NCBI lineage: Eukaryota > Metazoa > Arthropoda > Arachnida > Araneae > Theridiidae > Latrodectus > Latrodectus geometricus. Next base: position 3,763 of record JAPDSC010032766.1, read on the forward strand.
AGTGATTAAACAAAAATACAAAGATCTACACTGTTTTTTATTCTACCTTTGTACAGACACAGCCTAGTTTTCATGGACATAATTTACTGAAAGATCCTGTTCTTCAGTAGGGTAAACCACACACAGGCTATTTATTACAAAGTTTAGCTGCCTTTCCCTCTCTGGGTTCACTTTCTATAATCAAAGTCTTCACATGAAGTGTTTGAAGAATCTGGAATAAAATTACAAATAATATCAATTTTTTTTTTCTTCAAATTTTGTAGTAATGGAATGAACTCAAGGTTCTTAAACTTGCCAAGAAAAAAATGTCGAGAATGATCGACTTGATATTGATAACACTTGCAATTTATAAGAAGTCGTAGTCAGTTGAGAGCTTTCTCCGAAATTCAGCATTAATCTAAATACACATAGATTGCATATCACGATTTTTAGGTCAGGGAATAATCTAACATAATATTTTTGTTTTGATTCACTATGTTTATATTATTACTGAAAATCTAATGAAAATTATTTTTTTCCCATAGAAGTACTATTAAGAAAAAGTAATATTTACAACACATACTAGTAGTATTTAAACTTCTTTCAACCTTGGCTCAGATATGTTAATTTTTATTATGAGAAAATTTATTTGCTTAAGTAAATTTTTTCAATTTGTCTGAAAAATTTTTAATTACAAAAAGATGTAATGTCTTAATTTTATAGTTATATAATTTGTATCAAAATTCATGTCATGATTGTTACAATACGCTAGAACTTGATTTTGTGTGGTAGATAGAGATTGCGTTAAAAAAAAAACGCATAAAAATTCGGACAAAACTTCATAAGCACAGTTATAAAAATTATGTTTTGCAAGAATTAAAAAAAATATTTGTATGAGATAAATAGTGATTGCATAAAAAGAAGTCCCACGCCGAAAATAATTAGAAACCCTGCGAAATTAGTATTTATTTATCTATCTTTTATTTAAAATACGCAAGCATTTTAAATGAACCATTAATATATTGGTGAAAAAAATTTTTTTTAATATAAAACGCTCGATTTGTTAACTTTTCCTCCGCGGAAGTGAGGGCACCCAATGGGTATGCATTTGCTATTCCGAAAGTGAGTCGTCTCTTAGAAACAGGAAGTGAGCCGAAAAAACCCGCAGGCTTGGCCTGAAACCCCAAAGGTATCACTTCACATGGAAGTCATTGCGACCACAAACTATTTAACGTGCTTCCGTTAACAAACGAGACGCATCTTCTATTGGATTAGGTTATTTCGATTACCGAATTACATTTCGATAACGAGAATAAAAGCCTTCCCCATCGGGTCACTGTGGTCTCAAATAAGAAGAATTATACAGATTAGTACTTATACCAGTACAGACGAGTACTTTAAGTCGGGAATTTGAAAACACTGAATATGTAAATGCAGTTCGTGAGGGGGTAACAATATATGTAATGTAATTGGCTGACGCAACACTAGGGAATGTGATGAAATTCATATGCAAACAATTTCATTTTCTTATTGATTAGACCGAAAAGAATCAGTATATTTCACTACTCAGGTTTGAGTGTATTTAGGATAGGAGAACAATGTAGGGTACAAAGAGATTCTCATTTGAGAACAATCACTCTTGTGAATACAGGACACAAAAATATTCTTAATTTCTAAAACAGAAGTTTCCATTCTTCCTTTCTTTTCCTCCTGAAAACGCCGTTCTGTGGTTTTCGTGAGAAGTTTGATTCTTTGCCAACATTTCCTCTCTCTTGGCAGAACTACCAATTTTTTTTTATTTACTTTGCTGTCAACCGAATATTATTCGGTTCATAAATACACTGAAACCTGTTTTTGTCCGACTTCTTTTTTGTGCGGAATATCAAAATTTGAATCCGAATGAAACAAAATTGGATCGGCCATTTAATTTTTTTCATAAGTATATTATAACGCGTCAGTCAATGGCATTCCACATGCAATGGTACTCTAGTGCATGCATCGAGTACCTTCCTGCTTTAATACTGGTCTGCATCATGTGCTTTCCTGAGCCTCGTTTCGTATAAAAGAACAATTCCTTGAGAAAAAAGATTCTTTGATTGTGCTGTATCCATGAAGCTTTGTGCGATGCTTTTCATTGATGTTTCCAAGTGACCATTTTATGCACTTTTGATCGACACAAAAGTAAAGTTCATTGTTGGATGACTGCAACGATTGCAATTGTTTAAATCGATTTTTTTTCTCGTGTGTTTGTTCGATAAAAATTGTATAAGATGAAAAAAAGCCTATTTTTTTATTCAAAATATATTTCCTATGTTTTTACAATCGGCCATAGCATTTGTGACAGGGCCTTACGATGAAGGCAAGAATTGCTTTTAGGATAAACTATTAATACTTACATTATATAATTATAATAATTAAGTTTTTAGGACAGAAATAGGAAATATTTATTCTAAGTGAAATGATTAGAATTTCCATATTGACTGTTTAAATGCACATTCTGGTTTCAATGTTGCAAATCTTATTAAAGTTGTCCAGCGTTGGAATTGTGTGAAATGAGATTGCATCTGGTTCAAAGTCGATGCGGCAACAGGAAAATGCGTGTCTAGTTATGAAATAAAATTCTATAATATTAAAGCAATGAAAACGGAAAGAGCACCAAAATAAGCAAAAACCCAAAAAGCTTCGGACAAAAGATTCAGTTGAATTGAAACATCAGTTTAAACATAAAATCCAACCATTCAATAGATTACAAAATAATTTAATGAACAGCATCTCAAAACAGCGCTCCTCGTTATCAAAAGGTACTGTGGGGTCAACCCATCGTCTTCCTTCATGGCAAATGGAGTTCAGTCGCCAAATGTGAAATGAGGATGGGAGAGTCCTTGCCTCTAAATGACGAGGACTCATCCATTTACCCATTGGGTATCCCACTCTATAAAGGTGTGGTTGGGAAAAATAATATCTCAAAACGCTTCGAAAAATAGTTTCATGCGCAGATGAACAGTTTAAACGAGATGCGCGAAAATTCCCTTTATTACGAAGTTATTCATCATTATAATACTAGGGCATTTTCCATCTTTTCAGTACTCTAAAGGTGGGGAGAAGTGATTTTTCTAATGGGTATGCTATCTTGGAACCCGAAAGTCTTCGTCATTTAGAAGCGGGAACCCACCAGAAGAGCTCCGGAAGTATCATTTCACATGAAAGACATTGCAACCTATTTTACGTGCCGCCATGCTCAAACGAGATGGATGTTGAGTTGGATTTAAACTCACTACCTACCAATCATCCTTCCTACCACTCAACATTTTTAGAAATGCAACAGTTATATTTTCCCTGTGTAATCCCTTCGAAGGCGCTGAAGAGAATCAAAAATTAAAGTAAATATTGTTATCCAAGACTGAGAATGAAAGGTGGCAATGTGAACATTCAATTTACAGGCTATCCAAATGAGCGATTACAACTCTAAATAAAATGATTTCCTTATTAGTTCTTTCATAATTTATTTTGAGAAACATCCAGGTTCACATCTGCAAGTCAACAAATATTTCTCTTTAACTAATCTAATTGGCCGGACGATGGCTGTTGGTCCCGAATCTCCGCATGGACGTTTTCTTTCTCCTCAGATGATGAATGAATGTCCTATAAACGGGTTTGTGATGGTGGGCAATGCGTTCAATGAGGCTGTGGTCAATCACCCGCCAGTGAGGGAAAGAAAGAAACTGATTTGGGGGCGAAGGTCATTAGAACTCTATTTATCCAAGATATCTTTGAATTTCGCCATTACGTTTTGGCCAAGATTTAGCGACTTGTCAAATAATAAGCAATTAGAGTGTCACATTCGCACTAATGATGGAAAATTGGATTGCTTGTGAGATTGTTAAAAATGCAAAATTTTGAATTTGAATGAAAAATTGAAGGTAATTATTTCTCTACTATATACACACATTAGGATATTGTGTTTTCAAAGAATCTAATTTTATGAAAATGAATATGTCAAACTTCTTTTCAAATAAAAACATTTTCAAAACTTTGCATTCGAATGACTAAATGTAAAAAAATTCTGAATCTCTAAGGCTTATTGTAAGCGATGGCCCAAATGATTTCAAAAGCACAATCAGATCTTAAAAAAGAGGGTAAACAAACATTGAACAATTTAGACCAAGGAAAAAAAGTCATTTGCTAAGTTAACGGCCGTATTCACCAAACACGGGTTAACTTGAATGTAGCCCATCTAACTCAACATTAGCATGACTCGCCGATTCTTATTCACGAAGTTCCCGTGTAAAACAGCTTTGGAGTTAAACGACATGTAAGACGGCTAGCAATCTTGCACATCAATGTCAACAAACATATCGCTTAAGTTCGTAATTGTTTGCTGACTCGGCGCTAACACTCCGAAATCATAGGGTTACATATAGGCGAGTTATTCGCTGTCGTGGATAATAGCGTTTCTGATTTATCTCGCCCTTTACCTTGAAACCTTGTTTAACTCTGGTTGGTGAATACGGCCGTAAAGGAATGCATTGAAATAATTACACTCCCGGGCACATTGTTGAATTTAGAATGTAAAATATTGAAAAAATATTAAAACAATGTAAAACTCCAATGCATACTTGTCTGACAGGAAATTCTAAGAATAAATTTTTGAAAAGCTTGGTATTGAACTAAGAAATATTTTGTAAATAAAAAAAACAATTAGTTAAATTAAATTAAACATGAATTATTCAATTTCGAATAAAAACCACATTTTTTGTTTTCATTTGGTTCCAAAGTTATTAAAATGTCTTCATTTGAATGACTTCCGAAGGTAAAGTTATTGGAAGAAATTGCAATAACTTCTTGATATTTTTTCAACACCGAGTTTCTGATGTCTGAGATTTCAAAAAATATTTCATTGTAAGTAAAATATTTTACAATAAAATATTGAAACAGAATAGTTTTGGTATAATAAATAAATTCCTTTTGTTATAGGATTCCATTCTTACATAAAGTTTCATTGAAGAAGAAATCATGCTGAGCATTTACAATAAAGAACTTCAGCATTAAAATACAGATTTTATATAATTCTCAGTGGCTAATTTTTAATTTGAAAACAAACGAAATGAAAGTAAAGAAAAATATGCATTGAATGAAATGAGCACAAAACATTAATAAAAAACAGTGTATAAAATATGTCATTATAAACATTGAAAATAATTAGAAATAAATTCCCACTTTTGGCGAATATCGGCCAAATTTTGTCTTCAGCTTCACGATGTGCGTTCATTGGGACGTGGTGCCAAAGATGGTTGGAGCTTTTCATAGATCACATGACAAGTGCAGTGTGACCGAGTAAATATGTACAGGGAAGTTAACTGTTGTAAGAAATACTCGCTATTATATGGATGCTGCGATGATGTTTTTCTGTCCACTCTTTCGCCAAGTTTTGTGACTGAACTCAGGATTTATATAATTTTCCCAATGTCGGGCACTGGTTGATTGATCCTTCGCCACAGCTACTCAGTTACCGTTACCCGATGGTCACCTGTGAACACAGAGACGAGTAGCATTACCCATTAAGGAGATTAAATTTAAAAACTAGTCAAATAGATTATTATATTTTACAACTACATCATAATATTTTAAAACTCATTTTATGCATTTGTTTTTCATACTTGCAAATGGAATACATTTTTTGAAAAAAAATTAAAATAAATTAGGTAAACAGCCAAACCAAAAAATTAATGCTTTTTTACTATGAATTTTTTTTTCTATTTACTCTAGCATATTTTTCTAGCATTTTCAACTTTCCAAAAAGAAAAAGGCTTAAAATGGTATTTGACAAGAAACCATACCATTTGCTTTCCTTGTCATGATTCACATTTTAATAAAACGTCTCACAAACTAAGCTTTATTATTCAAAATTACATTCATTGATACTTTTGAACATGTCTAATTTTCAAAATATCAACACAAAAGGTGACATTTCTAAAAAAAATTGATTAGGAAAAAAAACAATCATAAAAAATAAAACTCTTAATTTACATTTTTAATATTTTACATACATTATCAATGGATAAAGTATGAAAAAATTTATTTTTGATTTCAAACCCTTCTGAGTATTAAAAAATTCCTTAATATTGAAAAGAAAATTGTACAATTTTTTAGTATTATAGCCTAGACCAAATTTCTTTATGAAAAGAAAGTAATTACTGAATTTAAAAGGCATAACTTTATTTTGGAGGAATAAAAGTGCATTAAAATAGATAACTTTTATTCTGTTGTTATTCTTCCTCACAATAAAATTTTTGTTTTAATAAAGAACGTAATTTCACAAATTTTCATTTTGTAAAAAGTATATTTATATGCTTTATAATATACAAGAAATGAATTTAAAAGCAAATATATTATTCTGTAAAAAAAAGAATTATACCTTTGTTAATTTTGTACGTATTTGTTTCCCTGGCACTTGTTGTATATAATTAAATGGTTGCAGTAATATCTGAAAACAATTGGAAATATTATGTATACTATTAATCCTGTAATATAAACAAAATTTTTTTCAATGCAAAAAGATTAAAATGTTATTCTTCTTTTCAATAACGCAAAGTTCTATAAAATAACATTTTACTTAAAAATATAAAAAACACAAAATGAATTTTAATTAAGTTATGAAGTTTGTAAGGCAAACATTTACAATTATGACTTTCCAGATTTTTATCTCAATAGTTATTTAAAAAATTAAATAACTGTTAATATAGATATTTTAAGATTACATGATTCAAAAACTTGATAAATACTTTGTTATTCAACTATTGAATAACAAAATATTTATAATTTAACAAATGAATAATATAAATTAACAAAATTTACTGCCGCCCAAGCTGTCTAGTGGTTAGCGCACCTGACTACAGATGGGTGGGACCTGGGTTCGAATCCTGGCTTGGGCATGGATGTACTTTCCCCCTCTCTCTTTCTTGTCTTTGTCCTTTCTTTGTGTGTGAATGGTTGCCTACCCTATAAAACGGCTACCTATGGCATGTGTGTACTGAGGAAGTCGGACTCCACACCAAATAGGGTTCAGTTGGAAAAGTGGAGCAGCGCACCTCATATTGCCAGCCTGGCTGGCACACGACAACAACAGCAAAACCGATATTTACTTCCATTTTACTAAAGAAAACCAGACAATCACTTAGCTTTCTATTTTAGAACTACTTTTTTAAAACTACGTTTTTTCGATTAATTACGGATTATCATTTTTTTTTTCTCAAAACGTCTTATTCATGTCGTTTTCCATGGAATGATTTCTTAAAAAGCTCAGCCAATGAGGGAAGAGGACATCAGCAGTGAGGAAATAATTATGTTTATTCAACAGAAATATAGATCACGGTTTCTCAACTCTTTACCATAAAAAAATCAGATAATAAAGACAAAAACGAAAACATAAAAATGAATTCTCAAAACAGAATTTTCATTTGTAGGCAGGAATTAAAATTACCATTGCGCCTAAGGAACGATGTTGGAGACCAGACACGAGTTTATAAAATCGTGAGTGACCGTAAATTAGAAACGAACATTTAATGAATTAATTTCGTTAACAGAAGAAAAGTGCGAAAGATTTATTAAAATATACACTTGTTTTCAATGAATGCTTTCAAAGATACAGTTTTTAACACCGATTCCACAAACTCCTGCCACCTCATCGCGGAAAGCCAAGAACCTTACTCCGTACATCTCAGCCTATTTACTTGATAGGTTTCGAATTCTATAGACAATCAAATAGCATGAAAATGTATTATTGCAACTCGAGGAATACAGAAAAACCGAATGATGAACCAAACATTTATCTCCGATGTTGAAATTGAACTCTTTATTTTTTCCTTCTGAGTTGGTCCTTAATAATCAACTACATTCGACTTAAGCGCAGGGAATTCATTTGAACGACTTTTAATTCATTTAAATCTTCCTTTCTGATATTATTTTTTTTATCATGTACGAAATTTGTTGAAAATCTCCATATTGAATTGGCTATCAGTTGAAAGCTAGTTCTAAGAGCACATCAGCTTGGAGGGAGCATTTTTCATTCATAAAAAGCAGTTTCCAAACGTCACAAAGGAGAAAATTCCCCTCACTGCAGACACAGCGGATGGAATCGAACTTTTCTCAAAACATCCTATTGTTCGTCCGCGGGGTTGAATCGCTTGAAGAAAATAGTATGATTCACGTAATTAAGAATTTTGATGTGTACAAAATTATATGAATTTCTTATACAGGTGAGTTCAAAAGAAACCTACTCAACGTAATACATGGCCAGAAAGTTGGGTGAATGCCCTTCCAAATGATCTCCGTGGCTGCTGGGAGAATATAATGAATGGAGGTGCAACAGCTAATATTTGTAGGAAACACGGAAAAATGTATTTAAGCAGAAAATCATCAATAAATTATTCTATTTAAATAGGACTCTTTTTTGCCTGAGTAATTTTTTATAATAGTTCCTTAGTTATAAAGAAAAAGTATTTTGAAAAAAAAAATCAGATCTTAATAATCTAATTTATTATTTTTCTATTTGACGAATTGTTTTACCGGTTCCTACTAATTTTTAAAAGACGAACGTCTACTCTACAACACACATTAAAACTTAGCGTAAAACAACCATGTTTTTTATAGTTTTTTTTTCATTACGTTGCTTTAAATAAATTTTTTTAAAAAAAAGAAAATATATGCTCATTTTTACGAATTCATAAGGGCAGTAAAACACCGTTCGTAAATTAGATTATTAAGATTTTTTTTTTAAACCAAATTACGTTTTTTTATAAACGAAATATTATAAGAAAAAATATTTAGAATGCACTATTGCAAAATAACATTCGTTCATTTTATAGTTTGCACTTGCCTTGTTTGGTTTTGGGGATATCATTTGGCTCATTTTTCTCGCTTTTAATTCTGACACAATATTTTCAAGAGGGTACTCTTTCTTTTTTCACATTTTTTTAAATTATCCACAGAATTTCATATTTTTTCGTCTACTTTTCAAATTTCCTTTTTTAACTTCAATAGATAAGCACGATCGTTTTTTCCACTGTGACAAATTCTCAACTGAATCGGTTCAATCTCTCACGACAAACAAAACTTTTTAAATTGAGTTGTTTGAATGAAATGAAGCCAAATACAGAATTAGAGAGTTTTTCAACCTTTCTAACGTACGAGAGAAAAAGTTTCGCTCTTTGTGTGCCACAGTCCTATCAAATGTCTGATATTGTCCCCTCAATGCTTCCACGTGATGAATCATATATATCAGATCATAAAGAATAAAGGAAATGAAAACTATATATATATATGTCAAAGTAGAAAATTAGCAAAATTTCAGAATTTTAATTCATTAATGGCAGTTAAAATTACCATTCTGTCTTTGGTATCAGGATAGAGACTAACCAATGGTTCGTAAAAACGTAGCCTCTGTTCGTACAATAGAGGTTAGTAAAAACGAGCATCCGTTGAGGGGGATAAGCCATCTAGTGAAAAAAAAGGGAAACAAGCATTTATACAGGGTGATTCAGCTCGTCGGTGATAAATTTTAAGGATCGATCGAACACACCTAGACGAACATTTTTGAACAGGGAATGTAGGGTCCCTGACGTGATGGTAAGACGCTAGGCGCTTTTGAAAATTTGGATGCCGAAATTCGAAACGTCATAAAAACTAGGGAAATGGTTGGATTTTCTTGCTTTTTGCGGCGAAATGATTCTGTTTATTTAGACTATCTTCAGTACCAATTTGATAAGCGTATCTCTTAAAACATTGATAGGGGGCGCTGTAGACTTTGGAGAGCTAGACAACAACTTTAAGCTCGTTATTTTGATAACTTAACACATGCTCGCCAAAGTTTATACTCTAACTTAAATTTTGAATCCAAAAGTAGAACCCTGCAAAAAGCGTAAGAGCCGGAATAAATTGTCAAAGTACAGGGTGGTTGAAATTGGAAGGCTACTAAGAGATAAACAGATTTCTTGACTTATGGCATGCATTTTCATGATTCTGTTTGCTGGGGCTCAGTTAGCGTCAGAAATGTCAACGAATTAAGTTTTTTGCCCAAAGCGCCCCTTTTCATATATATTTATATATATATATATATATATATATATATATATATATATATATATATATATAACCCCAAACAATCTAAGCAATTACTAAATAAAATCCCAAGATATTATAAATATGCATTACATAACAATACGCTGGGAGAAAAAAAATGCATTTTTTTTTTAACGAGAACTCTAAGACTTTTATTTAAAATGTTCGGGACTCATTTTGTGCAAAATGTTTTTTTACAGCAATCTTTATCCTTTGGCTGCTAACATATCAATGATCATTTCTGTAACTTTATTGAAGTTTTTGATGAAGGCGCATCTTCAACATCAAAAATACTAGAACGGAATAGATAAAATTGAACATAATTGGCTGTTACAATATCGGGACCGCCGAACTTGCATCGTCTTTATCAAAGACTTCCTTTTTGTTGACTTTGCTGACAACTGATAGCACCAAGTAAACAACAGCAAAAGAAACTTCTTGATGCCTTTGCCTGGATGCATAACAAATTATGGATTTCCCCAACCACAGATACATTCCATCTATAATAATAAAAGCAAGTGTAATGTGTCTGTCCGTCTGACCGAGCTCTCCAGCCAAATCTATCGCACGCAGGGACCTGGAATTTTTTACACGGAAGCACAAGGGGGCTGGCCACCAGACCTCGAAGCCCGATTTTCGATTTTTGAATTAGAAAAATTTAAAAAAAAATTATTTATAAAACTTCTTCTCCAGATCGCTGCTCGCCAATAGCTGATTCCGGGGTTATAGATAGATAATAAAAGCAAGTGTAATGTGTCTGTCTGTCTGTCCATTTGAAATTTGTTCGTTACCAATGTCAAATTATGGTAAAACTATACTTTAAGGTGGCCCCTTGGCAAACATGGCGATTTTTGTTTGGCTATCGTTTTTATTGGCGATTTTTGTTGCACAGACAATGAATTCCCCTGTTGCTATCGGAATATGATTGGGGTTTGCCCGGCTTGGCGATCAATCGCGATTACAACTTTGCGAGAATCAAAGAGGCACCATAAAGTATATTCCGAATTTGAATGTTGTTAGCTTGGTTGTTTAAAAATGCCGCCATTTCCCCTATTTTTACATGATTGTTATTAACTGGAAAAAAAGAAATAAAAGTTTCATTCATTTAATGTCGCTGAATTCGGATAACTATTCCCTTTTTGACTAAAAATTTAGTCAAAGGCAACCTCTATGATTATAATGATTTCTTTTACTGAAATTCGGAAAGTTTTCATCATTCGCACTTACAATATGAAATAACTTTAATTTGAATCGAAGTTGATCTATAACGTAGTAAGTTTCATTGAATATAAATTTATGTTTTGATTGCTATCAATATTAAATCCGACATAAATTTTGAAACATGGAATATTATTGTATTAGTCTGCAATAATATAAACATGTAAGAAGTACAACAGCGGTAAGTTATGATAGGAACCATTTTCCTATTAACTGAGAAACTAGCGCCCTCTATTCCAAACTTTACAGAAATTTCTAGACGTTTCCAGAAGTAAAAATTGTTACAGTTATTTAAAACTGTAAAGGCTGGTTTGAACATCCACGTGAGAAGGTGCTACGTGGATATGATACGCGAGTGAAGTGAGACAATTTGCAGAATTTCACATTCTAATTTTGATTTGATAAGCTGCGTTACTGCATAGTTTACTTAAAGCAAAAAATTCATCACATATTTTCATTTGAATATTTAATTCCCGTGGGAGAAGAAATGGATCCTAAAAAGCCTGAAGAGAAACCTGGTGAGAAAAAACCCGGACAGCCTGATGATAAAGGAGGAAAACCAGGAGAAAAGAAACCTGGGGAAGAAAAAACTCCACCTACAAAGTAGAGGATCAGCTTTTAGGGAAGAATAAAAAAAAAAAATGAAGCCAAAATTATGAGTGAGTGATAAAATGTTATTATTTATGTTTCAGAGAATAACTTATAATAATCAAGATGAAATCTTAATTTTGCATTTTAAAATTTGGACTTTACTTACCCTTATAATTTTTTCCGCCTTTAATAATTTCGGTTAATTCCCAGTGAACGGTACGCTCCTTATACGGTACGCATATATACAACGGTAATCATATATACAATTATAATTAATTGTATATAATAATGTATAAAATTATATTATTTGTATAAAATAATATAATTTTATATTATATAATGATATTAATTGTATATTATATAATTATATTAATTGTATAAAAATAGCGTACCGTACACTGGGATACAGCCAATAATTTCTTTTTATCCCTTTTAAGTTATAAGTATGATGCTTTATGTTTTTCGTGTTTGGAATTTTATATTGTTAAACTGGCTGATTGTGTATGTGTGTATTATAAAATTAATTCCATATTCTTTTGTTGGTTAAATTGCACTTTAGTTCCCCTACTTCACCAACTCGCGAATTTGATGCGCTTTTTCACTCATGCTCATTAATTATCCTTTTGTTTTAGTCTTTTCATTGGTCGCTAATTAAGTTTCACTTTGAAATAGCCGTAGAATTTTCGCCATGGCATCGGCGGTTTTGAAAAGGCGCCAAGTAGGGGACCTAAAGCGCATTTTCACCTATTAAGGACTTTTTCTACAACGGATCTAGATATTCATTTGCATTATGTCGAAAAATTGTCATCAGTGTTTTGAATCTTAGGTTAAAATGTGCTTTAGGTCCTTGGCATGAATAATTTTAGTTGGTTATAAATTTTGTCATTCTTGGTAATCCTACTTTGATACACTAGATACGATAAACGTAACGATTTCTAGAATTCTTATTTTGCCATTTCGTTCTGCCTGGACGCTTTTTTTTCCCGTTTGTCACCAAAGGTATGGGACCTTTGGTGACAAATTGAATCCTGTCTCTTAGGATTGTACCATTAATTTAATTCATTTAATGTTAATTGAAAATTTTATTTTGTAAAAATATTTTTTTTTATTTAAAATGTTTGGAAAAAACAGAAAGTTAATGATGGAAAAAGCAGAAATTTTGTGATTTTTTGTTACGCATAGTAATGCCATTTGGCGACTTTATAACTTGCACCGGTGAAATGAAGAAGTACCCATTTTCATACTATATTATTGACTCAATACATTCTTCAGGAAATTCTAATTATTATTCATTTTAGCACAAACGATCTATAATAATAAAAGCACGTGTAATGTGTCTGTCTGCCTGTCTGTCCATTTGTCTGACCGAGCTCTCCAGCCAAATCTGTCGCACGCAGGGACCTGGAATTTTTTACACGGAAGCACAAAGGGGCTGGCCACCAGACTTCGAAGCCCGATTTTCGAATTAGAAAAATTTTAAAAAAATTATTTATAAAACTTCTTCTCGAGATCGCTGCTCGCCGATAGCTGATTCCTGGGTTGTACCAGCTCCTTTTGAGAAACAATTCTGGCGACCATCTTTTGGAAAATTTTCCGTTTAAAATATTTAGGATATATTGTTCCTTTTTATCGACGGGGAATGTTGTGTGTGGGGGGGGGGGGAAGAGAGAGAGACAGTCTACATGTCCTACACTACTATTCCTGCGCTATTCACTTATCTGCATTTTCTAAATGCACGGGCAACGCTGGGCGGGTACAGCTAGTGACAAATAAAACGGAAGGAACTCGCAGCTTCTTAGTGCATTCATTTATAAGCAATTGATTGATAAATGTATTCCAACTACAAGTGACCCTCAGTAAAATGATATTGTGTTTTTCCAATGAATCAACTTTTTTGTTATTGAATATAAAGTACTTTTGCTTAGAGTTGCAAATAAATTGCTCTTAGATAAAAAATGAAGATTTCGTCATGAAATAACACGAAGGCGCCAATATCTTTGAGAACCACGCATACTGAATATAAATTTTGGATTTTTTTTTGCCAAGATATTTTAAATAATGAAATAAATAAACAAATATATTTCTGCTGATTTTATTCGAATGTCGTGATGTTGAGTTTAGACTCAAACGAGGCAGAAATTCAACAAAATGAAGTTTTGGCATTTACTCCGAATTTTTATAGTTATAGAAGAAGAACAATATGAAAACCTTATTGCACGTCCTACTTGACTTTTTCTCACCCTGACAAACAGCTCGCAAGGAAACCTGCGCTACAAAAGAAAAGTTTCCATGTTAGGAGCCATTAACCCTTTCGAAAAACAAAATCCTTGATGGGAAATATTTTTTATAATTTACTTTGCAAGGCGAAAATAAATTATAAAAATTAACAATAAAAGCAGTTCGCCGAATGAAAGAAAACCCGTTCGGAAGCAGACATCAACACACGAAATGGCCGTGAGGATCTTTAGAGTGGCTATTGAGCAACAACACTCTTTAAAAACACGACCTTGTAAAAAGCTCTCCTGTCAGCAAATGCTCGCCGGCTAAATGTAGACTTTTGAAATCACGTGCGCAAAGTATTTTTCAGTTATTTTGTTCCAAACGTTTCTGAGAAATTTAACGCCATTCGAATATTATTTTTGTTTGCGTTGCGTTATTGCGGCGCGCTCTTTCCCCTTATTGGTGTCTGAAGATAGAGTCGCGAAAGCTGGTTCCCTAAGGTAATTGTTACGCATGCGCACCAGCTACCAATGTTGGCTAAGATTAGCTGATTTGGCGACAGCAATTACGCGATAAACTCATGTGGTTATCAACTGCATCTTTTAGTTAAACATAGCGGATGTGTTAAATGTGCGTTTATGTTCTTTTTCTCAAAAGGTATAACGACTTATTAATGTTATTTCAAAAATATTAAAGTTTTTATTTTTGCAAAAGAAAAATAAAATACTTATCTGTAGTAAATAAATTAAACCTGACATAATAAATAATAAGTTTTATCTTAGAAGAACATGATAAGTGATACAAAGAAATTTTGAATATTTAATAAAAGCATATTTAGTGAAAACATTTATCACATTTTACCGTGACTTTATTACATGACATATATTTTATTCGCAAAATTTATATCATTACAATATTTTTAATAAAATCCAGATGTCAGAGGAAATTATGATAATTCCAATTATTATTTTTTAATTGCTTTTCGTAATGCACAAGAAATAATTGGAAAGAGGTAAATACCCAAATCACGTCTCGTAAACTTTGTTTCGGATTAAGTGCAGACATGACTCAGTGTGAACAGATTATAAACCGCCAACCACATACGTGCGTTAGTTTTATCGACTTCCGCGACTGCTCATACGTCTTCTGCTGCAGAATTCCCTTTATGTATGTTCCCCACTTATAATCTTTAACATTAAAATTTTCATTTATCAAAATTATGGTAATAACATGCAAAATAATTAATTTAAGGAATGAATGAAAATTGTAGGGGATAGAAAATTATCATATTTTAACAATGGATGGCTATGATTCACCAGTTTAGCGAATCAGATTGTCGGCATTCATAACTGTACAATGAATTAATGTGTCAAATTTATTCAATATTTTAGCTTCTTCGAATCGAACATTCTTAGGAATCGAGCGAGGATTCTTTTGCAGCCTCTTCAATTACAGATTAAGTGTGGTTCACAAAGGAGCCGCGATGGCGTTATCCGAAGATAATGCCTTCGAATGTTGTTCTCCAAGTGAAATGATATCCCTGAAGGTTTCAACTTGATTGTTGTTTTTAAATTATGAAGCTTTTGAAATCAAAATGTCACGCCAACTGGGTGACCCATTCTAAAAAGATGCCATCCATCACTGTTGAAAATTCCAAATCACCGGGTGTTGGAAAAAAGGATTTCTTCAATTTTCCCTAGATACAACATTTGCGCATTATCCCGTCAAACGTTTCAGGGGAAAAAATGGAAATAAAATTTGTTAAAAATGTTTTTGTTTTAAGCTAATAATTTCATAGCTTAATCTTTGTGTCTTCATATTTATGCTAGTGAATATTTTTACATATTTAGACAGAATCTTAGTAATGAATTGATTTATGAAGATTTTTGCCAGTTTCCCCTTAAAGTAAGTTCTTCTGCAGTGCATCGAATGTCACTAAACGAAGCCTCATAAAAATCGCAGGAAACACGTGAGATCAATTGATATTTTCCAAAATCTGTCTTTCCTTTTGCACAATGGGGTAAAGTTCCTTCATCAAAACAGTATTAAAGAATTTTCTGACCTTCATTTCTATTTTCCTGATCTAAATTTTTTGTGGGTATAAACAATATTGACTATATAACCTTTTGAAAAACTTCCCCCGAATTTTTTTAACCAAAATTACAGTTATTTTTTTCCTCCTTTTCAGGTAGAGGGAAAATTCTATCAAGGGGCATCATTATTATCAACGTTGAAATAATCATTGAATCCATAAATAAATCAGTTTCAACAAATCTTTTGAAATTTAAATGAGCAAAGTGACTAAATATCAAAAAAAAAAAAAAAAATTGTGATTTATAAAAATTCACCAAAAACACAGTAAAAAAAGGCGAAAATTTAAAATACTAATTACTTTATTATTTTCTTTTAAAAAAAGCTCCTCCTACCATCTTTTGCTTATGTTCTGATCATTTTTTTTCTCCCCCTGATCAAATTATTCGTAGATGCCTTTCATTTTTATAAAATGATAATCCATATTTTAAACAAAAATTTGTATCGCTTTTGCTCACAAACATTAATTTGCAACGTGTAATTTCAATCAACAATCTGATTTTTTTTTCAACGGACACTACAATATATATATAAGTTGGTAGATAGTAAGATTAAAAAGAGTATGTGTATACCCAATCTTTTTTCTATACGGTAGAAGAGTTCTTGCTCCAAAAATTAACATACAACACTAGTCTATAAGCACATACAACATAAAAAACGTCAAATTGAAATTAGGAATAAAACTATTGATCGCTCTAAGAGCACAGAAGACGTATGTGGGTGGATATTCGAGAAGCCTATGAAATGACAGTGCATTGTGTCTCTCAGTAAACTCTTTTTTTAAACAAAAACTATACTAGAAAGTTTTCCAGAACACTCTCTTTTTCATAAAACAAAGCTATATTAAAGAATGCTCAATTTGAAGTATAGGGAAAAAGTGTGATAAATTCCCTACAATTCCAGAATACAAAGTGAACAAGTCATGCATAGATATATATACAAACCGTCTTCTGATTTGTGCAAAAAGTTTTATAGAAAAATAAGGTATCCCTTTCTTTTACTCGACATTCCATACGAAAAGTAAAGGAATTTCATTTTGCTCCAAAATCACAATCAATCTAAAACAATTAAAGTTTGAAAATTTAGAAATATTCCGTCACCTTGACAGGTCGAGTTCGAGGTTTAATTTTGCGAAACTTCTTTGAAAAGCCTTTAGTTCTTAACCCTTTCACTCACGGTCGGGCCAGAGGTTGATAAACGCTGTCTAGGGCAGCGCCCATGTCGAAACAGTGAGAAAAAGGGGAACTAGGCGACCTCGCTTTTTATCGCGTGCGCTTTTGTTCAGATGGAAAAGTTCAATCTAATCAAGAATGCCAATTCTCGATTAGATTGAAATTTTTTAATAAAGAGCCACACTGACGATATGAATTGGGTGCTCATTTCGATGGCGTCATTAATTACTATTCAACACAACTCAGTTATTTTAAATGATAAAAAAAATATTATTTCCGGGAAAAATGTGTTTTCATGTTTAAAAGTTAACAATGCGCCACCATTTCAGACAAAAGTATTCTATCTTGTTTTGTAAAGTAAGTCGGAATTCCAAGATGCTAGAAAATGTTTAGTTTTCAATTTACTGAGAGGGAAATATCACATAATATTGATAGTTTTTCTAACCAATTACTGTAACACTATATTTTAGTATGACTATTGTGCATAAATATGTATTCGCAACAGAATTATCAAAATGATTGAATTTAATTATCTTTAGAAACTTTCCATTTAGGCTCATTACCAGAAATGTTTTTCAAATAATTATTTAAATATATTCTAAATAATATTGAAAAAATTGTTTACAATATATTATTTTGGAATTTTTAAGCGCATTTCACATAATAATTTATTAGTTATTTACAGAAAAGTAAGCAATAATTCACCTTAATATATTCGGGAAGAAATATTGGTTGGTGCTTTGTACAACTTTTTAATGTCCAAATACAAAATAAGGCGATTCCAATGGGTTTCTCAAGTGCATTTTCAACAAACATATCGTCATCTATTTTAACATATCTCCAGGAAAACAAAAACTTTTTTTTTTTTGCCTATAAATATGTAATTATAGCACCTTCACAAAAGTTTGAAAAGGCTTGATTTTCGAAATATAACTTAATAAATAAAATAAACTTTTAGGTTTATTTTGAATTTTTAAAATTTTGGAAATGACATACAGTCATGACTTAGGGGGGAAGGTCTGACATATTTATATGCATAACCATTCTTGAAATAAAAAATAAATGCAAGTTAGCTCTGAAAATTATTTAGTTAAAAAAAAAAAAAAAAAAAAAGCAAAACTAAATCGGGGCTGCTCATGTCTTGGTTTAGCTACTGCTGTTTTGCCATTCGATGTTGCCACCGTTCGTTCTGTTAAATATACATGCAAATATTCTAGAGCATAAACTCACCTTGTTCTTCTGAGCAAGTTTATATATACGGTATAATATCGTGAGTGTTTAAAGATACTGAATTTAATAGTAGTTTCAGAGATCATGCAAATTAGAAGAGTGATTGCCAATGAGCTATGACATTACTTGCTTGTAATTCCTCACTCATATCACGCATGGCTGCTGAAAAAAATATGTTTTAAAATAGAGAACAAATTACTAGAAGGAAATGGCTTTAAAGTAAAGTAGTTTTTTAAATTACTCTGTTTAAGGAGAATTCTTCAAAAACATGTATTCTAAGAATTCTATTTTGAATTCATTATGGTTAAAGACATTCACAGAACTTCGATTCTTATAGATTACTCTTCTTAAATTTTAATTTTTGTACTTAATTTAGTTTGTTACGAGCATTTTTAAATTAAGTTAAATTTGTGCAGAAAACTGACCTTTTGGAACATTATAAAGAAAATTGATAGATATTCAAGATTAAAGGCTTTCCTTTTAATCCAATTTCAACAAACAAGTCAAGTTCTCAATAATATGATGAACATCTCGAATAAGAGAGATTTGTTGTCAATCATTTCATTTCACACAGTTTTAAAATGATTAATAATAGCTTGGGTAGTGTGACCATCGACCAGAGTACCAAAATTGATATTTTTCATTAACAATAGAAAAGTATGTGTTTATTACTTTGATAAAATCTTGTCTGTTTCGTTACACTCGAGTTCAGTTCTAAAAGTTATTTAGCTGCTTTTACACTAAAAATGATAAACATTTGAGAACTATCTACTTCAGAATCGAATGCCATTGTTTTTGTACTCTTTTTAGGTTTCCCAATTAAATAGCTTATCGTTACATCAGTAATGAATTTGAAATATCTATACGTGAAACGAGCTAATGTCAATTTGGAAAGACAACCCAATATTTAATGATCTATTAAACTTTTCTACTGATGAAGATTGTACACATGATTCAACTCACACTGTTGTTTTAATAATAACTAATATATTTAAAAAGAGAACCACCTTTTACAACCACATAGACTCAAACTAATTATTAAACTGTTGGAAAATTCAAAATCACCTGGAATCAACACCGTAGATAATGTCATTAATCATAAATACAGCCACTCTTCAGTTTGTATGACACTTACTACAGCAGATGTTCGTTTTTACGAACTCAAATTTACGATCCCTCATGTTTTTATGAACGAGTGGCCCTACCCTGACACCATAGACACGATGATAAATTTTAACACCGTAGGCAAAATGACAAATTGAAAACATTTTGGAAATAAAATTTTGAAAAGTCTCGTTTTTGCGAATTTTTGATTCTGATAGTTTTTTTTTCCGTTTTTATATGATCTTATATTTCTTCAATTTTTTATTTGATTTCTTTTCACATAACTCCTGAGCACTTGATTCATTCTTGAACAATGAAGGGACACGTGCAAGCATTGAGATATTGTGAGAAGACTTTTGATATCTGTTAGGCCGAATTCAACTTCTGTGTTTCAATGATACAGAAGGGCGAGAAAATTCTTATGTTCTCGTACGTTTGAACATGAAAAAAGGAAACAATTTTTAAAAGTTTGTGTTCTCAACTGCAGAAAATCTTTTCTGCAGTTGTGGTTACGTTTTAGTTGGACAGCTCAATAAATGAAGTTTCATTTGCAAAAGAGAGATAGAGCAGATTCAATTGATGATTTGTCGCAGTTGAAGAAACGAATGTGTTTACCAGTTGAAATGAAAATTCTGAAAGTAGAAGAAAAAATATTAAATAAGACAAAAATTGCCAAATCTCGACAATTTTTAAAATGTCGGAAAAAACCTGGAAAAGAAAACAGTAGCCTATCGAAAAAATTGTGGAAAAGCAGAACATACTAAATTGGAAAAAAATTTTGCCTTTGGCTGAGAAAATGAGAAGAATGTACATTAATGTTGATGGTAATGGCATTAAAAAGAAATCTAACTTCTTAGCCATGAAGCTGGACATAAAAGATTTCATAACATCCGACAATTGGCTCAAAAAATTTAAAGCCAGATGGTGCCAAAAATAAAAGACACGGTTTGAGGCTTATGACATTGTGTGGTGAAGTGCTAACTATAAAATTAAAATAAATTCTTATTTTATGTATAAATCTTAACTTACAAGTGTTTCTTAAAGCGCATTCTAAATATTCCTTTCTAATAATATTGTTACAAATTTATAAACATTATATAAGAAGAAATTTTTTAATGTCAATTCCTACATAGCTTAATAAAACTAATTGTTTCATTTTTTATTAAATTATCTTCATTCATTTCTTTTAAGTTAGAAAAATTTCTCTCTCTTTTACATACACATTTCCCATCTCTCTCGCTAATTTATTCACATATTTCAATTTCTTTTTTGTTACCTCTTTGATTCAAACTGAAACTCCGAATGAAAAAAGAAATTTTTCACATTTTTTTTTCATTCTGAGTTAAGGAGGAATTCTGGGTTTTAGTTTAG
>JAPDSC010032768.1:0-15021 GCA_026290005.1 Latrodectus geometricus
GATGAAGCCGTTCAGAAAGTCACTGAAACAATTATGAGTGCAGCTGATACAGCAATACCCAAAAGTTCTTCTACATTAAAAAGGCGTTGCAAACCGTGGTGGAACATTGAATGCCAAGAAACTTATAAAAAACAAAGGAAGTTATGGGGGTTATTTCGGAGGTACCCCACAACGGAGAATCTTATTGCCTTTAAGAGAGCAAAAGCATTAGCTCGCAGAGCTCGTCGTCGAAGTCAGAAGGAATCTTGGTCTCGTTATCTTTCTTCAATAACATCTTCCACATCCAGTAAGCAGTTGTGGAGAAGAGTGAAAGCAGCCAATGGTATTTATAGGGAATTCTCTATTCCTGTTTTAAAAACCAGAGCTGCTATACACTCCTCTCCTAAGGATATCGCTAATGTCCTTGGTGAAACCTTTTGTAGAGTCTCAAGCACTGATTCTTACACTCCTTCGTTTTTAAGGATTAAGAGTCATGCTGAAAAAACACCAATTCGTTTCAACCATGGGCAAGCTTTACCTTATAACAGCGAATTTCGGATGTCGGAACTGGAGAAAGCATTGAAACAGGCCAATAACACCAGTCCAGGTCCAGATGGAATCAGCTATTACATACTTCAACATTTGGGTCCAGAATCCTTGTCGAACTTATTGAAATTGTTCAATAGGATCTGGACTCAAAATGAATTTCCATCTTTTTGGAGTAACGCTATAGTGATTCCGATTCTCAAGCCTGGTAAGGATCCTTCTGAACCTTCAAATTATCGACCAATAGCTCTGACCAGCTGCTTATGTAAGACTCTCGAACGTATGGTCAACGCCCGACTCGTATATGTCTTAGAAACAAATAAATGTATTTCTATGAATCAGAGTGGCTTCCGTAAAGGAAGATCCACTCTAGATAATATAACATATTTAGAGACCCAGATTCGCAACGCATTTGTGCGAAGAAACCATCTGGTCTCCATTTTCTTTGACATCGAGAAGGCATACGACCGTACATGGCGATACGGAATTCTCCGTACATTATATGATTTTGGATTCAGGGGTAATTTACCGATATTCCTTCAAAATTTTTTACGCTCCCGTGTTTTTAATGTTCGTATTGGTTCATATACATCCAATACTTTTATACAATCTGAGGGTGTTCCTCAGGGATCTATTTTAAGTGTAACCCTTTTTAGCTTGTACATAAGTAACATTTTATATCACCTTCCATTATCAGTTCATGGAACATTGTTCGTTGATGACCTGCAAATATCATGTCAGGGGTCAAATATGCGATTAATTGAGAGACAATTACAAACTGCTGTAAATAAATTAGCTGCTTGGTGTGCTGAAAATGGCCATACTTTATCTCCTGGCAAGAGTAGTTGTGTCCACTTCTGCAGGAAGACAAGCCAGCATAATGATCCAATAATTCACATCAACAATACGCCAATACCTGTAGTCAATGAGGTAAAATTCCTGGGAGTGATTTTCGACAGAAAATTGACCTTTCTTCCGCATGTTTTACATTTGCGGAAGAAGTGTGAGCGATCGCTTAATATCCTCAAGGTGTTATCAAATACATCTTGGGGTGCAGATCGCTCGTCACTCCTTCGGGTTTATCAATCTCTGATATTATCCCGCATCGACTACGGATGTGTTGTGTATGGATCAGCTAGGCCTTCTGTCTTACGCAGATTGGACACTGTCCATCACTCTGCCTTAAGAATATGTTCTGGCGCATTTCGCACATCACCCGTCCAGAGTCTATATGTGATATGCCATCAATTACCACTAGACCTGCGACGAATGCAGCTGTCTCTCAATTATTATGCTAAAGTTATGTCGACCCTTCATCATCCATTACGCTCCATGGTTCCAAATGCCTATATTAAAAGACTGTATGATGCTCGCCCAATGAGCATCCCACCTTTTCTCACACGCATAAAGTCATATTTGTCTTTATCTGATCTATGTGATTTGCGGATTGAATCAATAAATCACTTTGCTCATCCGCCTTGGTATCACCCGACATTTGATTTTAACTATTCCTTTGCTCAATATGGAAAATCTGACACAACACCTATTGTCTTTCAACAGCTATTTTCATCTCATCGCTGTCAGTATCGGTCATACACACCTGTATTCACGGATGGATCGAAATCAGCAGGACATGTGGGCTGTGGTATTTTTATCAATAATACATGTTTTAGTTACAGCCTACATCCGTCCTGCTCCATCTTCACTGCTGAAGCAACGGCAATTTACTACGCTCTTCAGCAGGTGAATACAGATGACGATCGACAATTTTGTATATATACTGACAGCATGAGCGTTTTGGAAGCATTGAGAGGCAATAGTTTTAATTGTCATCCTGTTGTGTCCAGAATTTTCAGAGTATTGGAATCCCTTGCTGGCAAGGGTTACAAAATTTTATTTTGTTGGGTACCAAGTCACGTAGGTCTTGATGGAAATGAGAGAGCGGATGCAGCTGCAAAGGCTGCATCAGGTCAACACTTACCATCAGTTCCGCTCTCTGATGTGAGAAAGGGTGTCAAAACATTCATTTATTCTCTTTGGCAGGAATCATGGAATTTGCAGGTTGTCAACAAATTACATACTATCTTCCCATACGTCATCTCATTAACTGTTTTACCGCTACGAAGAGCAGATGTTATATTAACTCGCCTTCGTATCGGACACACACGTTTCACACACAGACATTTGTTTCTAAATGAATTGAATCCATGGTGTGAAACGTGTGATGTACCATATACTGTTAATCATATTTTAACCTCATGTCCTGTTTTTAACGTTTACCGTTTTAAATATTTTCAAACCGACCTTTTAACCATGTATGATTTAGTTGGGGAGTCACCCCATCGAAACCTTTTTTCCTATTTAAGGGAAATTGGTTTCCTTAATTTTATTTAAATTTTATTAATTTTATTTCACTTGCATATGCCTTTACATTTTTAGATTTTAATATAAGTATATACATTTATTTTTGTGTTTTTAAAATTTTTTATGTTGAGTTTGGGTTTTGCCTAAAATGTATTAATTCTCTTTAATGCTTAAATTTTGGCGCAGCTTGTCCTTTTTGGACCTTGCGCCACAAAACCCAACCCAAACAAACAAACAAACAAACCCACATCTATATTCAATAATATAGTGTAGTATCCCTGCGTGAAAACAATAAACTAGGATAATATAAGGTAGTATCTAGGATAATATAAGGTAGTATACAATGAAGAGAAAAAATATGAAAGTTTTGATAGGAATATATACAATTGAAAGAAGTAGCGAGAGAATTAACCCCGTTTGTTTTCTTCAAGAAGAATGAGCTTCCGTTGGAGGCGTGGTTAACTTGTGAGACGGGCTGCTATTGGGCAGTTGCTTGCTAGGTTTTGAGTAGCACTTGGGAGTAAATATTTCCTGGATGATAAAATTCCTTGGCATTTGATTAATGGATTTATATTGCTATTTATTTCAGTATAAAATTTCTTACTTAATTCTTCAATATATTGTCTGATAGTTTCAATTTTAAGATCTTTATGAAGCGTGTAATTAGATATAAACCAAGGAGCATTAGTAATCTGGCGTAGAATTTTATTTTGAAGGATTTGGAGAGAATTTATGTATTTGCTGCTTGTCCCCAGATTTGGCAAGCATAAGTTATTTTAGGTCTAATAATTTGTTTATATAGTAGGAGTTTATTTTTGAGCGTTAATTTAGACCATCTGTTGAGTAGAGGATAGAGTATTGCTGTTGATTTTTGAAATTCCTTCGTAATTTTCTCCCGATGAGGTTTGAAGGTGAGTTTATTATCCAGAATTACTCCCAAGTATTTTGTGCGTTGTTCCCAGTTAATTTCTTGACCTTTGATGATCAGTTTGTTTGGAAGTCGCCGGAAATTGCCTTTAGAGAAAATGATTGCAGCGGTTTTCGACACATTCAATTCAATTCTCCATTTGTTCAACCAGACTTGAAGTACTCTAATGTATTTTTGCAGTATGTTTCTGAGGAATTTGGCATTCCCGTGTTGAGCTAGGATTGCCGTATCATCAGCAAATAAGCAGACTGTGACATTAGGTGATGATGGAATGTCACTGATGTAAATAGAGTACAACAGAGGTCCTAGAACACTTCCTTGCGGGACTCCTGCGTTCACCATTCTGGGTTCGGAGATGCTGTCTTGAAGTCGGACAGAGAATGATCTTTTGCTGAGGTAATGCCATAGGATGTTAACGATATAAGTTGGTACATTTAGCTTGATAAGCTTGAAAATAAGGCCCTTATGCCAAATTTTATCAAAGGCTCGTTGAACATCCAGGAAAACCCCAGCGGTTTTGATGTTGGTATCGAACCCGACGATGATCGTGTTGACCACGCGTGGAAAAGAGGTTGAAGCAACGTGAGGAAGCCGTAGGAAGCCATTTGTGTTTTGTCGGAGTAGCTGGAGCTGTGCTCCTACCTCCAGTATCATGCTTATGAATTTACGTGAAACAACCTTAAGGTGCAAATTAGATTATAGTTCCATGTTTTAATTTAAAAGAAAGAAGAGAGAGAGAAAAGGTAGAGAATAAAAATAGTAATAATAATAATAATAATAATAAAAGGAAAAAATAAAATTAAATCATGAGTTTATTGATCTATGTATATTGATCAGTTTTAATTACTTTTTAGTTCGTATACACAAAGTGTATGTTTTCTGTTTTATGTGTTTTTTTTTTTTTTTTTTTTTTTTATTATAATATAAAATGAAAGTGTGAAAGTAGAAAGTTTAAAGGAGATAGTTCATTTTAAAGTGTAGTGGCAATTGCAACTTTATTAATTCATAGCAGATTTATTTTTTAATTTTCCTGATTTTAAAATTCCTAGATCCTATTTTACAATAAAAAGGATGTTTCAGAGGGCCAACCAACACCCATAATGTGTGACACACTACGGAAATTTCTAGTTTTATCGTGGAATTCCTGTGGAATTAGGAATAGAATTGACGAATTTAGGGACTTTGTAGATGAACACAAACCTGGTGTTATTTTAATACAAGAATCCTTCCTCACAAAAAATGTTAATATTAGTATCCCTGGTTATTTAAATTATAGAAATGATAGAGAAGCAACTGCAACCCTTGCAGGGGGCGGGACTATTATCTTCATCAAAAGTACTCTCCCACACTATAGAAACACAACACCCACACTCAACACTATAGAGGCTACATTGGTCACAGTTACCCTGCCTACACTACCACATATCACCTTCTGCTCCACGTACATTAAACCAAAACCCCAACACCAACACATTAATATGGACCTTGAAGCAATGCTTACAACAAATTATGATATTCTAATTTGTGGAGATCTGAATGCTAAACACACTGCATGGAATTGTAGTTCACACAACAAAACAGGAAACATCATTAAAAAATTTGCTGATCTAGCAGAATTAAATATCCATGCACCCAACACACCCACACACTTTAGTGCAACTTCTGCCACAACAATTGACATTGCACTTATTAGAGGAATTAATTTTCAAACAACCATTGCTGCACTCCCAGAACTCAGTTCTGATCATAATCCAGTCATGATCGAGTTCAATCTAAATATTCCTCTACCTAATTCACCCACCCTACACCACACGGACTGGATTAAATATAAACAATTATTAATAAATAACCCTATCCATCTCATTAATCCCAACACAACAACATATACGCATTTTTGAAGTGTCAGTCCGTAAAGAACTTTTCCTTCGTTTGAGGTGAAATTAGGAACAAAACTAATATTCTGAAAAATTTGCAGATCACGTCACCACAGAATCAGTTTCCGAATAAGAGAAAGAAAGAAATATGTACAGAGTGAGCGAAAAGAAAGCTTTACTGGAGTAAGAGTAAACGAGAGTGCGGGAAGGGTGAGTGAGGCAGGTCCCACAAGGTGGGCGCTGATTCGCCGATCCAGTTGGGCTGGGCGTGGTAATAGTTGTTTGTGTATTTCTACACTGACATAAACATAAACAAGTAAATGAATAAATGAGAAAAAGAGTAAATAATTTCCGATTAAATAAGTATATACAGGCATTAAACATGACAGTAGAAAAAGAGAAAATAGTTTCCGAATAACATAACATATATTACAAACAGTAAAGAGAAGGGGTTGGGAATCCCGCAGCTATAAATTTATAGAGCAGTATCCCACCCAAATTGAAAGCAAAACTCTGAGCAAAGAAAATGTCTAGTTGCTACAAAAATATGTACATGGATGAGGAAAATTACTGAAAATTTTTCAGTAAACAGGATGCAGTACAATTACAATATAGATTTTATATACAGGGTTTATATACAGGATAAATATACAGGGGGGAATGAACACCAAGTTCGTATGAGGTAGAATTAACTCCTTTTCGTGGCAATTTTGCATTTATTAGAGAGAGAAGTATTGGAATGAGGCAGCAGATATTTTCCGTTGTCTAGGGAGATTTGAGAACTGATGAGGGGGTTGCAGTTATTTTGGATTTCCTGGAAAAATTTTGTTGACATGTCTTCTATAAATTCTCTTATCGTTCGGATGTGGAGGTCTTTATGTAATGTAAGGTTAGAAATAAACCAGGGTGCATTTGTGTAAAGGCGTAAAACTTTGTTTTGTAATATTTGAATGGTATTTATATGGGAGTTTGCAGCTTGACCCCAGATTTGACATGCATAGGTGAGGCGTGGTCTTATTAATTGTTTGTAGATTAGAATCTTGTTCTTGAGAGAGAGTTTTGACCATCTATTGGTTAGGGGGAATAAAATAGCCATAATTTTAGTGAATTCTTTCTTGATTTTTTCCATGTGGGGCTTGAAGGTTAGTTTGCTATCTAGTATTACACCTAGATATTTGACTTCGTGGCACCAGTCAATTTCTTGGCCTTTGATTATTAATTTTGAAGGGAAGCGTCTAAGGTTTCCTTTGCAGAAAAGAACTGCGGCAGTTTTCTCTACATTAAGTTCAATCCTCCATCGATTGAGCCATGGTTGCAGGATGTTTAAGTAATTTTGAATTTTGATTTTGAGGAATTTAGAATTCTTGTGCTGAGACATGATGGCAGTGTCGTCAGCAAAGAGGCAAACCATAACATCAGACGATTTCGGAATATCGCTAATGTATAGAGAATACAGGAGGGGGCCGAGAACGCTTCCCTGCGGGACGCCGGCGTTTACTGATTTAGGCTGCGAAAACACATCCTGAATTTTAACTGTAAAACTTCTGTTTCTGAGGTAGTGGTAAATTATTTTAATTATGTAATTTGGAAATTGCATTTTGATTAGTTTGTAAAGCAGGCCCTTGTGCCATATCTTGTCAAATGCTCGTTTGACGTCTAAGAAGATGCCAGCAGTTTTATATCCGTTATTTATTCCCTCCAGAACACAGTTGATAACTCTCAAAAGCTGGTGGGTGGTTGAATGATTCTTTCTAAATCCGAACTGTTCGTCGGGGATGAGATTATGGTTGAAGCAAAATTCACTGATGTGGTTGTGAAGTATTCGTTCGAATATTTTTGACAGAGAGCTAAGGAGAGAAATCGGCCTGTAGTTCTGGGGGAATTTCTTGTTCTTCTCAGGTTTCGGAATAAATACGGTTGTCGATTTACGCCACGCCCTCGGGAAGTAATTCAGGGTGAGACATCTGTTGAAAATTTTGGTGATAAATGTGATGGCCTTGATTGGGAGGTTTTTGAGAATAATGTTTTTAATGTTGTCAGGACCGGCTGCTTTTTTCGTATTTAAGTTGTGGATGAGATCTATTATTTCAGCAGGAGACGTTAATTTGGGTGGACAAATTGGTGTATTATTTGCAGTGAAGAAGTTACGTGTTTCTCTATTGACAGTGGTGATGGTGTCATTGTCGTAGGCATTAGAATTAAGTTGTAAGGTGTCGAAAAGCGTTTCAGCGAAGACTTCAGCTTTCTCCTCATTGGTGAAAACAATGCCTCTGGGACTGCTGATCGGCGGTAGCGTGTAATCTTTTCTGTTGATTTTACGTGTTGCCTCATAGATGGAATTGTCTTCCGGGTGGAGAGATTCCAAATAATCTGCCCAGGTCTTATTGTGGAAATCGTGGAGTTTAGTCTTAATATTCTTTTGTGCTCTATTAAGCTGGGTTTTGATGATAGGGTCTCTAGTTTCCTGATACCTTTTTCTGAGTCTGTTTTTAATTTTGATTTGTTCTTTGATTTCTTGGGGGATGTTGAATTTCTTATGTGTTCTGGTTTTAATTGTGCTACTGCAGTTGATTGCATTGTTAATTTTCAGCTCTAGTTCCTCCACTGCGGCGTTTATTTCGCTGTGACTGGTGATTCTTGGGTTTCCAGAGATACTCTCTCCTAGTTTTTCTCTGAATGTGATCCAGTTGGTCATTTTGATCGTCCTCTCGTGTGGCGGCAATGAATTATAGGGTCCAATGTCGAACACGACAGGGTTGTGATCACTGGAGAGTTCGGAGATAGCCCTGCATTGAAAGATGGTGTTAAGCTTGGAGAGAGCAAAGTCGATTGTGGTAGCAGCCGAATGGCCATAGCTAAAATGCGTCGGTTCATCCGGCGCGAAGAAATCAAAGTTGCTGTTTTCCAAGATTGCCTTTAGTTTTCTCCCGTTATTATTGCCTCTTGTGTGTGGATTCCAGGAAGGATGTTTAGCGTTAAAGTCTCCAAACATGAAAACTGCATTTCCTTGGTTGAAGATGTTCCGGATGTCGCCCTCGTCAATTAAGTTACTGGGTGGTAGATAAATGGTTGAAATAATTAGTCTTGTATTATTGGCAGTGTGCAGAGCAATAGTGGTGTTTTCGAAGGATGATGTGGCCGTGTCGAGGGTATCGAACCTGAGTCCGTTTTTGATGTACAGTAGGGTGCCTCCACCTCTGTGTGTTCTTCGGTCATTTCTTATACAGCTGTAGTTGGCGATTTGTGATCTTATTCCAGGTGTCAGGTGGGTTTCCTGGATGCCAATAACGTCGGGTTCCCAATCATTTACAAAATCTCTTAGTTCCTGCAATTTGGGGCGTAGCCCCTGCGCATTCCACGAAATAATGCGAAGTATTGATGTTCTAACCATTATTGTTGGTGTTGTTTTGGTTATTAGCTTTGATGGTATTTATGAATTTCATAAAAACATTATTAATTTCTATGGAGAGGCTGGTTAAAAGGTTAGTGACATTATTTGCTTCATTTTGTGGCTGTGGCTGTTTTTCCTGGGGAGGTGATTGCGGGAGAGGCATTGGCTGGGCCGTCATTGGTTGGATTGGTTGAGCTGTAGGCGTGGCCTGTTGCTCCAACATCTTTTTTCTCTTTTCCCAGAAATTTTCTACTGGGGCTTCGTTTTTTAAGTTAATTGGGTTCCTTGGGCAACCCATAAAATTGCTGGTGTGACCTCCACCGCAAAGAGCACATTTAGCTTCAGTTTCCCTCGGCTTCAGGCAATTTTTGGTGAAGTGACCTTCACCGCATTTTAAGCATCGTGGCTGACGATTGCAAAATCGTGAGTTGTGAAAAAAGCCCTGGCAGCGATAGCACTGTGCAGGGCTGGATTTTTTTCTTAGTGTCTCGATATTGACCCTAAAATGTCCTAGGAATTCGATATCGTGAATTCTCTTATTTTTATCATTTTTGTGGAGTTCCACAATGAATAGAGGCATTGCGGTGTCGTTCTGCCGGCGTCTCATTTGGGAGATCTGCACGATAGTTAGGCCTTCTTCTATGAGTTCTTCACTGAGTCTTTGTATGCTATAGTCAGTGGGTAATCCCCTGATTACCTTCTTCATTGTTTTTTCAGTTGGAAGCTCATAAGTGTGGGCTTCGATTTTATTTTTTAATATATATTGGTTAATTATTCGATAGTCCTCCTCACACTTTGGGCTGACTTTAACGTGCTGACGGGTAATAGTTGCTTTGAGCGGGATGTTAACTATTTTGTTGATTTCCGACACAATTTTATTGGCGTTTTGCCTATCGTCTATAAAAACTGGGGGAATTCTCCCTGGTTTGATTGTTTCTCTTTCCGTATCTCCAGTGACTTCCATACTGGTGTCATTGCTTGTTTTGGCAACAGGTGGCGCCACAGTATCATCATTTTGGTTGCTCTCTTCGAGCAATTGGAATCGATTTTCCGTTGCAATTTTGACCTCCACGACTTTTGTCGGTGGGGTTTTCCTCTTCCTTTTAATTTTGTTTTCGTTTGAGTTTATTGCAAGGTGATTCACTTGCTCAGCCAGTCTTTCCTGGCATTCCAGTTGAAATATTTTCGTCTGGCATTTTAATTCCAAAGTTAGGAGTTGCTGTTGGAACAGACTGAATTCTGTTGTTCTTGCGTTAATCGGGCAGATCAGATTAGTGTTCGTTCTGATAATTTCCAAGAAATTTTTAATTTCATTGATATCTGTTTGCTTTTCTATATTTCTATAGTCTGTTGCATAATCAAATTCCAGATAAAGTTGTTGGCAGTTCATGAGACTGGGCTCCTGGAATTCAATTGGTAGGATCAGCCTAGGGGGCGGAGCTACGTCAGTATCGTTGCTAGACATTTCTATGCCAGAGAGAAAAATAAAAGAGAATTTTTCCCGCCGGGAAAAACACAAAGCAGAGTTTCACAACCGCTCAGGGACTCTGCAAAGCAGAGTGTGAACAAGTGGTTGCTAAAAAATGAAGAAAAATAAGAAGGTAAAAACCAAAATGGCGACCTCAGGGACACAGGACTTAGTTAGCTATGTGTGAGTAGGACTTGTCTTGGAAAAAGAATTCTGAAAATGCGGCACCCAAAGGGATATTCACATTATAGAAGGAGCATAGTCAGAGCACGTCTGTATAGAACAGAGGTCATGACAAGAATAAATGTATCCCAACACAGGAGAGGAAATTGAATAAGAAACGATTCGCTTGGAGGCGGAGCTTCTCAAAGCGCACCGCGAATCAGAGAAGCCCATTTCCCCCGGTCCCACTCACTGACTCCCCAAATACCTCAGAAAACTGAAAAAGGAAAGAAACAGATTACGTAAAATTTATCAAAGAAATAGAGATCCCCTCATCAAAAATCAGTATAATAAAGCTAATAACGAATTCAGAGCTCAAATCAGCAAATACAACTCACAACAATGGAGAGAAAAACTAATTTCACTCAACACCCATGATCGCTCTATTTGGAAAGCCGTGGGTATGTTCAAAAAAAGAGTACAGCACTTTCCGCCCATTCAAGGCCAAAACCACATAGCATACACCGATCAAGAAAAAACAGAGGCTATTGCCGATGTTTTTCAAAAACAATTTATCACAAATGACATTCACAATAATAGAATAGAGGAAGCTGTTACTCGAAACATTAATAAATTTCTCTCCAGACCACACACACAAGTCATTGAAAACACCACCCCTACGGAGGTAATGGCAATAATCAAGAAACTAAAAGAAAATAAATCCCCTGGAATTGAAAAAATTACCAATAAAATGGTTAAAAAATTATCCCTAAAAACAATCTTCAAAATTACTGCCCTAATAAATGCAATATTAAAAATAAATTACTTCCCCAATCATTGGAAAATTGCTGCCATAATTCCCATCCTTAAACCTAATCAAGATAATACTCAAACTACCGACCAATCAGCTTACTTCCATGTCTCAGCAAAATAACTGAAGCCGTAATTTTAAAAAGACTAGATACATTTCTTGAAAATAAAAATATTCTTATCCCTGAACAACATGGCTTCCGAAATGCTCATTCAACTACTCATCAACTACTTAGAGTCGTAGAAACCATAACATCTGGGTTTCAACACAAAAAAATACTGGAGCAGTCTCTCTTGATATTGCCAAAGCTTTCGATAAGGTCTGGATTGGTGGACTTGTTCATAAACTCATTAATATTGGTCTCCCCGACC
Organism: Latrodectus geometricus; assembly: GCA_026290005.1. NCBI lineage: Eukaryota > Metazoa > Arthropoda > Arachnida > Araneae > Theridiidae > Latrodectus > Latrodectus geometricus. The sequence continues at coordinate 11,895 of JAPDSC010032768.1, forward strand.
CACTCATTAAAATTCTTATTTCCTACCTTTTGGGACGAAAGTTCCGAGTTCGCATAGGTACCACATATTCCACAACAAGACAAATCTTAGCCGGAGTGCCACAAGGGTCCAAACTAGGACCAAGACTATTCCTTATCTATGTGAACGACATTCCCACTACACCACAAACAACACTCCATCTCTTTGCAGATGACACATTCATCATGGCCCAAGATCGAAAAACAACAATAATCACAGATAAAATTAACACACACCTTGAACTCCTTGAGCTCTGGTTCACTAAGTGGAAAATAAAAATAAATGTCAATAAAAGTGTAGCTATCATTTTCACAAACAAAAAAATGTTACCCCCCAGTCAAGTCAAAATAAATAATACTATTCTCCCCTGGTCACAAAACTGTAAATACCTTGGTATAACTTTTGATAGAAAATTAAATTGGAATCAGCATATCCAAAATATAAAAAATAAATTCCAGCAAAAAACTGCAGCCCTCTACCCCCTCATTAATTACAAATCTAAGTTGTCAATGGATAACAAAATTCTCATCTACAAAGCCTATCTTCGACCACTTCTTTCCTATGCCTGCCCCGTCTGGGGTTACACCCACGATTCTAAAATCAAAAAACTAGAAATTCTACAAAACAAAGCCCTTAGAAGAGCTACAAAAGCACCCTGGTTTATAAGGAATCACAAGATCAGAGAGGAACTCAATATCCCAACTCTAAGAAACTTCTTTGCCAAAATAATGTCAAATCTTTATAAAAATATCCATAAAACTAATAATAACTCTATCATTAACCTTCCGTCCTATAATGACCTAAGCACCCACAACAGATATCGCCCCCGCTCATTGCTCAGATATGACCCAAAGTTTCCTCACCAACCACCATAATTAAATAAAAACTTAAAAGAACTGTAATTAATAATAATCATAAATAATATTCATATCTACTGTGTCTATATATATACTATGTATTGTATCCTTAATTTTGAACTTCCTTTTGAAGTTCATCCTAATTTTTTCTTCTTTTATTATAATTCAAAATAAATAAATAAAAAAAAAAAGTGTGTTTTTGTATATATTGTATGTTTTTATATTTCTATTCTTCCTAAATTATAACTTAATAATTGTAATGAAAATCACTTAAATTCTACTTCAAATTCTTAAGCCCCACCCCTTTAGAGCACATTTTTCATTTAAGCCAATCAGATACAAGCTATGTTCCTTTGAAAAAGCTCCCGATTTACCTCTTTGGGGAAACACGTACTCTCTGCTCTCTCTGAAGATGGACCAGCTTTCTCCCGACCTGTCACCGGATGGTGGTGGAACAGGGATCGAGAAAAACACAGGTGGCTGTAGTCTCCCTGGCGGTGTGCCCTTTTCAGGGCTGCCTGATGGTGCTCCTTCGGGAGCGCCATGGCCAGATGACAAGGTCACGGGGGCTTGCACTTCTGCCCTCAACACGGTTAGGGCCATGACAGTCGACTCGGGAATCGAGGCTAAAGCAATCAGCAGCAAGATCAGGCTTACGACTGAATATATTCAGCGAATTTGCAGCACGGAAATGGCTATACAAGATGTAGAACTTCTCAGAATTCACAGCTTGGAACTAACTAAATTGACAGAAAAATTGGCGACATATCAAAAGAAAATGGACAAGGAAATTGAACTTAATATACCAAAATCCCCGATCAAAAACTTAAACAGACCGGCAGCATTTACAGTGCCAACTCACAATAAATTCGAGACTCTTATGCAAGTTGAGGAGGTCGACTCCGTCCATGAAGATCAAGACTTTCCCAAATTACCTGAAATCAGACCAAAGCCCAAACAGTTTCAAAACAAGAGAAAAATTGAAGAAGAAACCAACACAATGAACAAAAAATCTAACGAACAGCAAAATGAAAACAATGAAGAACCTTTCATAACAGCAAAAAGAAACAACAAAATCCCACCCATAGTAATTAAAGATAAAAATATTAACTGGAAATCTATCCAAGAAACATTCAAAAATAATAAAATCACTGGATACAAAGGAAAAATGACCGGAAACGAAATACTTACTTTAAAAGCTGAGTCTTCGGAAATTCATAGAAAAATAACCACTCTACTGGACAATAGCAATTTGCAATACCACACTTTCTTACTCCCAGAAGACAAAAATCTCAAGATAGTCATCAGAAATTTACCATCAATATACTCCCCAGAGGAGATAACAAATGAATTAATTAACGAAGGATTTAGCATCATAAACACCACACAAATGTTCAAGAAAGTTGAAGGAAATAAAATAAATTTACCGTTATACATAGTGACCTTGCCAAAAAATAACGACTCCAAGGAAATTTATAACATCAAGCACCTTTTCAATCTTGCTATTAAAATCGAATCCTATAAAGGAAGAAGAGGAGTCACGCAATGTTTTAGATGTCAGGGTTTTAATCATGCTCAAACTTCCTGTCATCACAACTTCAAATGTGCGGGTGACCATCATCACTCAGCATGCACAAAACCTATCACAATACCAGCCAAATGCAAACTGTGGTGAAGATCACCCAGCAAGCTTCAGAGGTTGTGCAAAATTTCCCAAAAACAAAACAACCACCCCAGTGGAGCAAGTCACCAGCAAGATTGTGCCTAGCACAAATCCAAACATGTCATATGCTAACGCAGTAGTTCAAAATAATGACACTATCTCAAAAACAAAAACCATCCTGAACGAGGCACACAGTGTTGCCAAAGAACTAAAAGAATTGATAAATTATGTCAAAGAAGCTGGAATATTCGAGCTAACGTCTCAAATTAAACAACTTAAAGCGGCCATAGCCAATCAGTCACAAAACACAAAATCAAATAATGTATAAACACCCAACAAACTATTCACCAATACAGATAGCTACTTGGAATGCCAACGGACTCTACACCAAACAAGCGGAGTTTGCGAACTTTATTGATAAACAAAACCTGGACATCATACTCATAACTGAAACTCATCTAAATGCACAACATAATATCAACTTACCTAATTATAATTTATATAGAACAGATAGACAGCATTTTAAAGGAGGAGGCACGGCTATAGCAATCAAAAGGTCATATGACTCTGCACTTTTCAGCAGCAATAA
>JAPDSC010032775.1:0-29790 GCA_026290005.1 Latrodectus geometricus
AAAGTTTCTCCTACTTGCGCTGTGACGTAAGCGCTCCGCCGTAATTACCGTATTTTTCGCCGTATAAGACGCACTTTTTCTCCCCAAAAATCGGGGGGAAAAAGTGCCTGCGTCTTATACGGCAAATACAAAAGCCCACCATGGCAATAAGGAATACGAATCAAAGATTCTGTCTTTTCATAAGTTTGTTATTGATGCGAGGAAAAGAATAACTTTGAAATGAGCCAGATTGGGAACATGGATGAAGTCCCGCTAACGTTTGATGTGCCATCTAACAGAACCGTAGATAACAAAGGAGCCAAAAGCATAACCGTAAAAACCTCAGGGCATGAGAAAACCCACTACTCGGTTGTGCTGTCCAGCTGTGCAGATGGTACCAAACTGCCGTAAATGTTGATCTTTAAAAGGAAAACATTCCCAAAAGAAACAATTCTATGGGGAGTCATCGTGCACGTTATACAGTTGATATAAAATATTTTACTACAGAATTTGGTTCATAGTCTCTTTTTTCTAGATTTGCCTCCTTTAAAATTGGGTGCGTCTTATATGCCGGTGCGTCTTATACGGCGAAAAATACGGTAAACGCCAAGTTCTCCGTTTTAAGGAACTATCACAGATGAAGAAGTAAGGGCCAGCTTAGCAGGCCGACACTTTGTTAAAAACATCAGATCCAAGTGCTGAAGGCATGCGTGTTATTACTGGATTAATTAGTAGCTGTAGGTTGACTAGTAACATAATTTGTATGGTCAGGTCATTAAACTATATCGGAGAAGTATTATCTTTCAAATATTTATTTTAACAGTTATCATAAAATTTATTACTAGACTTCTGAATTTCATATTCGAACATTAACTAATAAATGAATGTTTTGTAGATATAATGGTAGAATAATAAAAAAATTCAAATTTTGTAATATCCGTATGGTAATTTGTGAAAAACGAAAGTCAAATTTAGAGACAAAATATCAATAATAAATTATTATACGTTATCAACACTTTTGATTGTACTATTTATGAATTACTCTAACTGCATTTTGGGTATTTCAACAATTGTTTAGAATGCCAAAGGGGTGGTAAGTATCCAGAAAACTTACTGTGTGTTATAGGAGGTACAGTATGCAAGATGTATACGTGAGATATACTATCCTGTGGAATTATGATTTGTGTGATGTTTGTAGCTTAGAACAAGGTAATTGTATCTCTTATACCCTGTGAGGCCAAAATGTTTTCTCACATTGAAATTAAATATAAACATGAGCTTCTCTATCTAGATATATCAACATTCCTGGAGTGAAAACTTGTGTAAGTTAACATAAATCACGCCCCAAAGAAATCGACCATTTATTTCAAATCATGGATGAGATTTCATGTTTCGGGTATTTTTAACTAAAAATGTCAAATTATATAAAAAAAAAAGCTAAGAAATGTAATTTACTTATTATACAAATTATGAAAAAAATTTAGTTTATGAGAATCACTTATTTCATCAAACGTGATTAATGCTCTACTATTAAAATAACACGTGGATTCTCCTATGCCATTTATTAAATAAATACATTAAGTAAATTTTAAAACTAAAAATTTTTAATGCTAACATTTTATAATTCAAAAAAATTATTTGTATTAAAGCATAACAAGGCATTATGTAAGGAAAGTCAAATTTATTGACTTAAATCCAAGACAATGGAATAAATGATCATAAAAATATAATTAAGAAAATCACTCCTCCAACATTTAGTTTTCGGAGATGCTTGAAAATTTTTTTAAGTGCTTTATGATTAAGTTACTGCTTTATATTGTAAGAAATAAAATGGAAAAATTTACAGTTTTTTTTGAGGGAGGGGGGTATAAAATAAGTACAGATTATTACGACTCTAAATGATGCAAATAAAGGAATTTTACATTAAGATTTGCTTATATTTTTATTGTATTATTACACTCAATGTATTTGGGAAAATTGGAGTATTATCGCAAATATAAAGTGAAAAATTTAGTGTTAATATAAAATTTTAATTAAGTATTTTTATTATCAATATACAAACATTAAAAAGGTTTTACATTTCATTCATGTTAAATATACGCAATTGATTGAATTAATATGACATTTTGTAAAGTTCTTCGGAATACAGAAATTGTGATTTGAAATTTTCGAAATTCTTCTCTGGTGTCATTTTAGATAATTTAAATAATATGTACTTCTAAAATGAACACCATACTAAAATCATTGAGGTTGTTTCGCAATGATTTTATCGTAAATATCCGTTACGCTATAAGGAAAAAGTATGAAATATTTGGTAATAATGAAGTTCGGTGGTTGGAACTAAAATGATTCATAAGCAGAAAGAAATTTTATAAAATGTCATAAATTAGTTTCATTTCAATTTTCCAAATAGTTTATGATAAAATTGAATATTCCTTAATGTCCTGTGTATACATACCATTATCAGGATCATTGAAGAATGTGTTAGAAATTTGAGACATCTTTAGTTTTCCTTTGTATTCATCACCATTCACATTTTTTAAAAGTAAAATAAATTTTGGTTGCCTCTTTAATGCTTTACTTTTTAAATGTAATTCACAATTTTTATTACATATAATTTTTTTATTCAAATAATTCCACTAAAAACATATTCTGGAATTAATACTTATTTCAGAAATATCATCAATTATTTTCAGCATTTTTCGGTAAATACTTGTATTACAGAAATGAAACAACTCATTTGGTGAAAAAAAAATACTCCTCCATTATCTTTAAATTATTAAAGACGACCCGAAACAACTCATCAATATTTTTAAGTTAAATAAATTTTATTTTATTTACTAACAAGGATTTCTAGGTTTTGGGAAATTTATAAAAAACATCTATAAATAACTGCCTTTTGATATTGGAAAAAAAGCAATTTTCCTAACAAGGAGCTTTCATGCTGATATTATATATCAGAGGTAACCAAGAAGTCGACCGCGGTCGACTGGTAGTCCACGCGACCATTTCGATAATGACATCGGATATTAACAATTTATTTTATGACTTATGACATAGAATCAATGAATTATTTAAAATAAAAATTTACTTCAGTTTACGCTTTAAAACCCAAATTAAACTGTGCCAAGATTTACGATTTAAAGATCTATGATTTATGATTTACGATTTAAAACCTTAGACGGACAGGATGAGCGCGAATAAAACATTCAAAAAAACTATAGAAAGGTATGCATCTCAATTCAGAAAATATGAATTGAGTAACTTCACAAACATGGAGGGAGAGTGTGAACCAACCGAGACTTCGAAGATTTCGCTTAATACTTACTTGTCTTGTTTGAAGAATTTGAAAGAAGATTCTTTGACTTAATTATGTTGAAAGAAATACTCAATTTTATGAAATTTCCCCCCATTTAATGAAAATGACATCAATGATGGAATATTTGAAAAAATAACATTTAATAGATATTACATCAGTCACGGTCGAGGAAGAATTTATTAAATTAAGATGCGATATATTTCTTAAATCCAGAGCATATTTAGCATTACTGATTTTTGGAAATTAATTTCTGAGGAAACATTTCCAAATATTTACAAATTGATTTAGTATTTGAAACCATACTTAGGATCGAGGTATCTTTTCGAATCTGCTTTTCAACCATGAACAAAAAACAAACATTGGTCGCATTAAACAGATAAACATTTAATTTCGTGCTTATGCATTACAATAAGCTCGTACCAGCCATAATATGATGAACTTGTCGCAGATATACAGTGCCAAATTTCAAGTAAACGAAATGAAAAAGATGGTCAGTCATATATGAATACTTTGATTATTTTCGTCAGTAAATTTTTATTTTATAAATATTAATATTAAATTTTTTAGAATAATTACATAATTTACCATATTTTCTTGTTACCAAAAATAAATATGTACGTTAATTTAGCTCTGCCATTTGTAGATAGCCTTCGAATTTTTAAATGTGGAGTAGACCCCGGATCTCAAAAGTTTGGCCACCCCTGCTATTAACTGATTTTTTAATATGGGTTGGAAAATAATTCAATTCATAAATTTTATTGAACATTTTACTAATAAGATCTATCTAAGAGAGAGGAAAGTTAGTTATCACAATATTAGCAGTTACCGTGTCCCACTGTCTGGTTTAAATTTTTCAATATGCTTTAGGGTTTCAGAAGGGTGGATTGGGGATGTGTTCGGACACGGAGGGGTTTTTGGGGAAATTACTAATATTGTCTTCTACTTCACGACCCTTTTTATTAATTTAAAATTAATTAAGAAAATTACAGTAGCATTTGTAAAAGTCCTCTAATATTTTCTGCTAAATGACGTTACAAAATAAAGGTTTCAATATTATGTAAAATTCTATAATTGAATTACACTGAAATAATAACAGTGTATTTAGTATTTCGTTGCTTTAGATTCCTATGTCTACATCAGTTGGGAAATTTTTATTAATAAAATATTTTTATACAAGATATAGTCTTTCAATTGTAAATTTTGTGTTTATATTTACATAAACGGAAAAATTCATGTTAGTCTGTATTTCTGCCTTCATCGTAGAAAACAAAATATTAAAAGACATTATTTACGTAATTTATATGTAAGTTTTTTTCAAACATGACTGGAAGCCCAATCACATCGAGACCTTTTATATTTTAATTTTAAGCAATATTTTCACCGTACAAAGTTCAATAAGTTAATGAAATATATTAAATCATGTCGAAGTGTATGTGGTATTGATATAACAAATTAATAACTACAATAAAATTTCATATTGCACATCATAAATATTAGTATGATTTCAGCATGCATGTTTCTTTTTATCTGGTATTTTATTTTTGATTTATTCTTAGATTTAAACAAGAAGTATATTATATTGTTTTAAAAAATTGTGAAATAAATTTGTACAAAGATTATCAGAAACACATTTCATGCGTAATGAAGATTTTCTCGTTTCCTTCTATGTATGTTGATTATTTCAAATGAGGTTTTTATTTAGCTATGAAGAAAGTGTTTTGAAAGAAGTTACAATACTTAATACAATCAAAATTGATAAGGAATGTTGTATTAAATTTATCTTCACAATATTTAATTTAAGCAGTATAAAAACTGGCACTTTCTGATAAAAAAAAATTATGTTAACAAAATTGAATATGTTCCCATGATTTTTGCATTTATGTCGGATGTAAAGCAAAATACTCAAATTGCAAAAAACATCCATACAGTAATAAAAGAACCTAATTAAAAAACTATAATTTGTCGAGAAATTTTATTCCAAACCGTGTTACATGTTTTGTACAATTTGCTGTTGCTGTAAGTAGCTTCATTTGAACTTGTTTAACGATCTTTCATTAAAAAGCACAAAATTAAAGATAAGTTTTTACATTTCTTTTTCCTATCTATAATATATTTGAAAACCAAAATAACATGCCGCGGAGCGTGGTGGTGTTCTCTTGCTTATATAGAGGCTATCATGTTGTTTTAAAATACACAATATAATCTGATTTCATCATGCCTGTCGAAAATGATTCATAGGGAAGTAGCAATTTCTACTTTAACTTTTGAAAATTTTCAATGATATTAGATTTTATTTTTATCTTTAGATTGGCACCAACGCTTGTCCTTTATTGGATATTGCGCCATAAAACTCAATAAACCAACCATTAATGCTTTAGCTTAAGGGAAAAGCGATAATCCTCTCTTGAATCCTTTTAAATATTTTGCGCATATTTAATATGAACGAAGTATAAAATCTTTTTATGTTAGAATACTATTACGAAAAGTACTTTTTACTTTAAATTTTATTTTGTATCTACAATAAATTTTGCACTTTAAATTTTAGATAATACTCCAATTTTTCCATTAAGTTTAATAATACAATAAAAATGAGGATTTACATCAGAATAAAACTTTTAAAATATAAACAATTCCTTATGAAAAATTCCTTTATTTGCTCTATTTCCAACCATAATAATCTGGACTTATTTTATTCGCAGAAAAATAACCGGTAATTTTCTAAGTTTAGTTCCAACAATATAAAGCAATAAACTAAGCTTAAAGCAATGAAAATTTTTTTCAAGAATCTCCGAAAAGTAAAAGGTAAAGGAGTGTGATTCTCTTAAAGAAATATATTTTTCTGATCATTTTTTCCCTTCCCTTGTATTTAAGTCAATAAATTTGACTTAACCTTGGATTTAAGTCAGTGAATTTGACTTTTCCTACATAATGAATTTTTAAGCTTTAATACAAATAATTATTTTGAATTATTTATATTAATAAAATGTTAAATACAGAAAATTTTTTGTTTCAAAATTTATATAATGCATTTGTTCTATAAATTTATTTACTGAAGCGAATTCCATGTGTTATTTCATTAATACAGTATTAATCATGTTTGATGAAATCAGTGATTCTCGTAAACTAAATTTATTTCATAATTTGTGCTATACATATAAAAAAATAAGTATTATTTTTTTTGAAATTTTTAGTTAATAATACATGAAACCAGAAAACTTATCAAGGAATTGAAAAAAATGCTGGATTTGCAATGGGGCGTGGTTTATTTTGATGAACGCAATTTCACTCCAGGAGTGTTGATATAACCAGACAGAAGCTTATGTTCATATTTAATTTTAATGTGAAAAAATTGGCCTCACAATTAATAATAAACACAATTACTTTGCTCTTAGCAGCAAATCTCACACAAAACATCAGTCCATAGATGAGTATATCCCACGTGTACATTTTGCATACGTGTATCTCCCACAACAAACACGAAGTTTTCACAAAAGTTACCACGCCTCAATTCCATCCATTCCTTTGGCTCTAAATAATTGTCGAAATACAAAAAAAATACAGGACTTTGATTTTCCTTATTCACAATAAATCAATGATAATTGAAGCGAACTGTAATATGAAGCACAAATTGTAATAAACTGCTTTTTGTTTTAATAAATTATGGTAGAATGAGATTTTTTGCAGGCATGAAGGAAAATCTTAACTTATTTTCAATTTTAAATAAGTTTTGATTAAGAAGAAAATATAAGTGAAAACTATAATTTATATTGAGTTGTAGATTTGATATAATAATTTATTATCATAACATTTTTTCTAAAAATTTTGTAATCTTTTTCCCAAATTATTATACAGATTTAATAAAATTTTATTTCTCTCTATCTCTCTCTCTTTTTTTTTTTTTTTTTTTTTAACTATTGTTTATAATACTTTCATCTATTAGAAACTTGTAAGCTCAATTTTAAACCCACTATTAGTTATATCCCACTCTCACTTGATGGATAAACAGTTAAAATGAAGTACTTGCATAATTAACACTGATACTTATATAATTAACACTTGTACTTATATAATGAACACTTGTACTTTTGCTGTTCAATAACTTTTAATGGAAACTTTTCTATAATTTTCTTTTATTACAAACTTTATATTTCATCATCATACATTGAGTATCATTGATTATTTATAACCATGAAGCACCTGAAATAGATTAGCACAATTCACTGATGTTTGAATTTTATACACTATTTTTCTAATTTTGTATTTTAATTAACACTGGAAATTTTTAAAATTTTAGTTTTAACAATTATTAATTCTGAAGACAAATATAAATAAGAAAGTTTACACTAAATAAAAAATGTTTTTGAAAATTTATGATTTTCGTAGAAAAACTTTGTAGAGGAAAAAACTTTTGTTTTTCTCTGTCTTATACAAGAAAATGAATGATTATTAGAAAAGACATATAATTGTAATTAATAAATTGTACCTTAAGTAAAAATTTTTTATAATTCTTTTCATCAACATTTAAGAGAATGCTAATATTTTAATAATGACTTAAATTAAAGTTAATAACCAAATTTATTTCCTGCAATTAGATAATTATAGATTTAATTAGTTAAATTTAATTTACATACGTTACAGGTATTTAGTAAATTATTTTATTAATCAATAGATGGCAGATTGAAACCTTTCACTATTTCAAAGTGTAATCGGTAAAATCCTTTTCACTATGAAAAAACTTATAACTATTAACTTAGTGCAAACAAGTAATTCCGTATCATGCATATTGTTGCACGGTACACAATCACCGAAATTCATACATGAAAAATTCAAAAATCTTAATTGAAATTTATTTATTTATTTAATTTCAGACAACTGTGTGCCTGCCCGAAGGCATCTACACATTCATCGGAATTATCCAGGTCGCAAATTATTAAATTGAGATTAGATTATCAATTTGAGTTAGAAGATTAGGCAAAAGCCTTGGAGATAATTGCATCTGACATAAAGAAAGCTGCAATTGGTCGGACTTGATTATCCCCAGGAAGATTGTGCGCTTCAAAAAGTTGATTAATATTTCCTGCTCTGCACTTGGTTGCTTGTTTATAAAAGCTGATATTTAATTTGGCTATGTGCTCGGTTAAATTTTCAAGCTTAAGATCTCTTCGGATGTTTTTATTTCTGATGAAATAAGGTGCATTTACCATGTACCGGAGCATTTTGTTCTGCATGGTATTCAGGATATTGGCGTCAACTTGAGTATATGTACACCATGCTGGCGAGGCATAAGTGACTATTGGTCTGATAATGGAGATATAGAGAAGTCTTTTCATTTTAAGCGGTGTTTTAGAGAATTTTCCCAGTAGAGATTTAAGTTTATTATAGGTATACCAAGCAGTAGAAATTTTTGCTTTAATATGCTGTGTCCATGTGAATTGGCTATTTATGCTAACACCTAAATAATTTGCTTGTTTAACAGTTTCAATCATTTGACCAAAAATATATAAATTATTTGTATTAGGATGCTTTCTGATTCTTCTTTTAATAATGAGTAATTTTGATTTAGATGCATTAATAGAAACTTTCCATTTAGTACACCATTCTTCAATGTCAATAATTTTATCTTGAAGTTTTGAGATGGCAAGATTTGGGTTTTTAGAGCGAACAACAATTCCGGTGTCATCAGCGTAGAAGGCAGTAATACTGTGGACATCATCATTTATTGGAAAATCATAAGTGTAGAAAAGGTAAAGTATAGGTCCAAGTATGCTACCTTGCGGGACTCCAGCTTGTATACCTCTGGTGGTCGAGAGACAATTGTTGTGTCTAATATGAAATTTTCTGTTCATCAGATAGTTATTTATAATTAAAATGAGGTTTGTTGGTATCCCAATATTGCGAAGTTTATAAATTAGTCCTTGATGCCAGACTCTATCGAATGCTTTTGCAACATCAAGCATAAGAAAAGCAGATTGTTCTTTGAGTCTGAAGCCTTTACCGATGAATTCGAAAAGTCGGAGTAGTTGTTTTGTAGTTGAAAGTTCTTGTCTGAAGCCAAATTGTTCAATTGGAATCAGAGAGAGATATTGTTTGAATCTGTTGTAAATAATTCTTTCAAATATTTTAGAAAGTGTAGGCAAGAGGCTGATCGGTCGATGATTTTCAGGAATAGTTGGATCTTTTTTAGGTTTGGGGAAAAGAACAATTTGTGCTTCTTTCCATACATCAGGGAAGTAATTTTTATTAAGACATGAGTTGAAGAGATTTGCTAAATTCTTTAGGTAATTTGGTGGTAGTTTTTTAATCATGAGATTTGAGATTTTGTCATGCCCTGGAGCTTTACGATTTTTGAGTTTGGAGATAATATTAGAGATTTCTTCAATGCTGGTATTTTCAATGGGATAGGTTTGATTGTTATTAATAAATTCTTCATTATTTTGAAGTATATTAGTAGTAAATTCAGGATCACTGGGAGAGATATTATTTTGAAATTGTGATTCCATTACATTTGCAAAAACTTCTGCTTTTTCATTGTCAGAATAAATAAATCCTTGCTGAGTTAAGATGGCTTTATTGATATTACGATCTTTTTTAAGAATTTTGCTCATATTCCAGATAGAGTTATCAGTTGTGTTTAAAGAGGAGATTTTTTCTTCCCAGATAGCAAGTTTATGTGCTTGACATTTATTTTTAATTTCCCTGGTTAGAATATTCATTTCTCTTTTTAGGAGTGGATCTAAGGTTCTTTGAAATTGTTTTCTAATTTTGTTTCTTCTTTTAATAGTATGTTTGATATTAGGAGGCAATTGAAGATAGTTGTTGATGTATTTGGTTTTTGTTGTAGAGTCATTGTATGCAGATTGAAGTTCATTTGTCAGCTTAACAATTTGATTATTTATTTCTTCTGTATAGTTAATAACTTCATAAACATTGTTTTTACGCAGAAGAATATTCTGAAAAAGATTCCAGTCTGTTTTAGCAATTTCAGTAGAGAGGGTTGCAGGTTCGAATCCTGCAACAGCAATGACTGGTATGTGATCTGAGCTCAGAGCAGGTAAAGTATCAACAGCTAGGTTGATGCCATAGTTTGTGATGAAAAAGTCCAGGATATCTGGTCGTTGTTCCGAAAAATTTGGATAATGAGTTGGTGAATTTGGTGCAAAAATATTTAAATTAAAAGAGTGCAATAAGTTGTTGAGAATTTGTCCATTAGAATTATTATATCTGCAACCCCATGCAGTATGTTTAGAATTTAAATCCCCTGCAATAATTGTTGGGTAATTGTCTTGCAGAATATCTTGAAATAGTTTAACTGGAAGAACCTTAGTCGGTGAGTTATAGATTGAAACAATTTTGAGTTCAATATTGTTTAGGCTGACAATAATGGCAATAGCTTCAGTACTTTGTTCTGAGAAATCGGAATGCAGAGTAGCTGAGATAGATTTTTTAGTAAGAATTGCAACCCCACCACCAAGGCCTTGAATTCTATCTTTTCTAAAGATTTTGTAGTTTGGTAGATTGAAGCTTTTATTTCCTGTTAAGTGTGTTTCCGTAATCAGGCAAATGTCAATGTTTTGTTCGGTTATGAAGTCATTGAGTTCAAGATATTTATGTATGACGCCATTTGCATTCCAAGTGCAGAGAGAAATTGGTGTAAACGAATTATTTTTAAAGTTCATTATTGGATTTAGGTGTGGTGACTGATGTGGCTATAAGGCCAGTTCTAAATGATGAAATTGTTTCAATGAGACCTGATGTTTTTATCCAATTTATTATATCTTTGAGTTCTTCTAATACAGTTTTAGCTTCTTGCAAGTCTGAATTATTTTTATTTTTAAGTACATCAGCAAAAGATTTATTTGTGATATTTTTATTCACAATTATTCGATCTTGGAAAGTAGTTTCTTTTTTCTTGATGTTTTCTTCTGATAGTGGATGTTTAGGGCATCCAGAGAAGTTCGCAGTGTGAGGGCCATCACAATTTGCGCATTTTGGGGTTTCATCCTTAGTTTTAGTACAGTCTGATGTGAGATGATTTCCTGCACATTTCACACACTTTGGTTCATGCCGACAGGAACTTTGTGCATGAAAAAAGCTTTGACAACGATGACATTGTGGCGGACCACGTCTGCCTTTATAATGTTCAACAGAAATTCTTAACGACATCAGGAATTGAATATGATATATTTCTTTCGATCTTTCAGTTTTTGGTAAGGTTACCAAGAATAAAGGAATTTTTGTTCTTTCACCATTTCTGTATGATGTGAGTTGCACTATTCTAGTAGCAAGAAAGCCAATTTTGGCTAATTCTTGTTGTATTTCAATTAGGTCAGTATCAATAGGTAGACTTCTGATGACTACTTTGATGTCCTTGTCATCAGGTAGAATATATGAGTGGAATTTTAAATTATTTTCTTCGAACAATTTAGTAGCTTTTCTGTGCGCTTCTGGAGTGTTTACTTTAATTGTATAAGTGTCTTGACCATTAATTTTGGCTGTGAATTGGTCTGGTATAATGGAATCCAGTAATTTTTTCACATTTTTCCAGGATATTGCCGGATCTTTCACAACTATAGGAGGAATTTTTGTGGCTTTTTTATCAAATTGAAATTTATTGTTATCGGGAATATTTTCATTTTCTGTATTATTTGTGGGAATATTTTCAACATCTAACATGGTTATTTCATTGTTATCTAAGTTTTCTTTTGTAATTTCAACATTTTCTTCATTAAGTTTATTTAACTGTTTTTGAGCAACGTTTTTCTTGAAGCTTTTATTTTTCTTAAGTGTGTGTTTTCGTTTTCTTTTACTGATTTTTTGACAGCCAATAGCGTTCGATTGGGAAGGAGTGGCTTCTGAGACTGAACTATTATCAGCAGAATCTGAATCTTTATCCATATAAGTATTTTCCGGGATAATCAAGTCAGTTTTAGGAGAATTTTGATTTCTGTCGAGATTTTTAAAGGCAATGCCTGCAACAATTTGCATAGCTTCCCTGTATAGTTTATTTGTTTGGGCAAAGTCGGGATTGGGAGAGGTCTCCAAGTTTGCAATCTGTTGCATAAGTTCCATATATCTAGAATAAGCCAGTCCTAGTGAATTGTGATTGCTTGCGTAAATCCTATCCGTGTTGGAATCGAAAGTGCAGGATTCCGCAGCTTTGTCTGCTGGCAAAGGCAATCCTGAAAAGGACAAACCGCCAGAACAGACTTCAGCTGCCTGTGCTTGGATTTCACCGCCTCCGGGAGGCGGAGAAGAGTCTTCGCTCATACCGTGCTGAAGTGACGAACAGCTTCCAAAGTTGACGACAAGTTAAAGCAACTTTATAGAGTGAATATTTCAATAGATGATTATTTTATTGTGTTTGAGTATCGTTTCTTTTATAACTACCAAAAATATGAGTTGATACACTTTTACCTTTTTATACGCATTATTAATAATTAGAATTCAACCTCGTTTGCAATAAAAGAAGCTTCACATTGAGAAAAAAAAATGAAGAAAAACTAAGACTGTGATTAATTGAAATCCAGTTTGAAAGCATATCTATAAAACGGTAAATAATGAAAAAACTGGTAGTTTTAACAAATATAATTATGTAAAGGGTATCAAGGGAATGGGACTACTGATATTATAGTTCACAAACACTGCATTTTAAATAAAATTTACTTGATGAGCAATAAATTTGAATTTTTTTGTGACTGTTCCTTTTCTTTTAAAGTATTTTCACTCAGATTTCTAAGAGTGAAGAGGCTATTTTTCTTGCTCCTGAATCCGGTTCGCCCGAGATGGTCGTGTGGAAATCCCATTGCAACCAGTACCAATATTGGAATTCATTCAAGTGTAACTATGATGCTGACGAATAACGAGCCTATTAATTCTGCCCCAAATTTTTAAGTAGTTAGTGACGAGCCATCAATTAAATAGTGCCACCACTACTTCTGCGAAATTGATTACCAATCAAAGTGATTTATTGTACGCAATAATTGTTTCAAACCCAAACTGGATGAATATCTTGCAATCGATCCTTGTGGGCTAATAATAAGGATAGAAAGTTGTGACTGTCTTTGTGATCTTGTTAAAATCAGTGAGCTATCAGAAATTCTCGTTTCCTTTCAAACAAAGCTCATCGAGAGTGTCGAAATGATCAACTCCAATTATAAGACAAACCCATACTGGATGTACTACAACCAACTATACCAACTAGCATTCAACTTCAGCAAACAGTTAAGGGGGTAAGTACTCCCAACTGAGGATACTGTTACATTTCTAACTGTCATTTGCATGATGATGATGGAAACTCTCTAACTCTAATTAAAAATGTTACAAATATTTTTGATAAAAAAAATGGCCCAAATGACATCCCTGTTTTTATTTTTCCAGCTGTGGATTCAAACACAGGTGCTAACTTAAGAAACAAGCAATTCGTAAAAAACATACCAAAAATGGTAACAAGCAAAAAATTCATAATGTTTCTAATGTCAAATCTATTGATACTCTCTCGAGAAAATTAGTTCCAATAAAATTCTGAACTCCTCTGAGTCAAAGGAAATTGATAACTAATCAATGATGTTATTGCTGTTGATACTTTTAATGATAATACTCCTAAGTGCAATTCAGCTATAGAAATTGATTGATTGCAATAATGTTTTTATTGATAACAAAAGTGATACTGTTAATAATATAATAACCTCTGATACTGTTTATAAAAATAACAATACAACAATGACTACTATCGTGCCAAAAACAGTAACTAATGATCTTACAAATGCTGATGATGTAAATATTCCAGACCCAAGTATGGAGATCTTAAGATCCCAACCCACGAAATGTCAGAAACATTCTGATACTGATGAAGATGGTTTTATCAAACCTAAGAAATCTCCAATAACTAAACAAACTCCCCGTGATACCCCACTCAATATAAACAACAAATTCGCGGCTTTAAGAGTAAACCTAGAGGGTGAAACAAATAAACAGAATCCAAACCCTATAACCCTAGTACTAACAACACAAACAATGCTATTAAGAAAACCCCATGTATCCGGGTCAAATTTGAAACTAATTTCAGACAGTGTCGCTGTTATTCGCAGCCAACGCAGATTCGAATTCATTTTCTGCTACCTGATTACTTTAACATGAAATGAAATAACCCCAAAAACTTTCGAAATAATTTAATTCCTCAATCTTATTGTCACCAACGAAAAATATATTAACAAAAAACCTATCCAATATTTAACTTCCAGGGATATGGACACAATTCATCTATTTGCTCTTTTAAACATTAATGTTTCAAATGTCGAACTAAGCACATGTCCAGGGATCCACTCAAGAAAATTGATGTTCTAAAATACAGCAAATGCGGTCAAAATCCTGCGGCTTACTACGGGGGCTGCCTCAAAAACTCAATAAACGAAAAAAAAACAACTTTGTAAGGTTTGATATTTCATACGCTAAAGTACCCAACACTATCCCAGGAGTACTCTTGCGTTATTTTTACATGTCATACTTATTCAAACGTTATATTTATGTGCTGACTTCTGAGTCAACCTTACGTGTTCTCAAGATCTTCTAATCGAGGTAAACGGGAATTAACTGCTGAACCAAAGCTTTCTTTTAAATTTAATATCTCCAAAAATTATAATTGCTTTATTTTAGTGGCGATATTAACTTCGAATTTATTAAGTTTTACGAATTTATTAAATTGTTTATATTTTTTGTTAAATATTTCAAATATTTTGGCTTGCTAAAGACTGGTCAAGAAGATTTTAAACATCATGTCTAATGATTTCAAATCAGCGGGAATGAAGTTTTTAAATTAAAATATTAAGAAAAAATCAAAAATATTTTCTTTTCTTTAATTTATGGATCAATATTTTACGTCAGACATTTATTGTCCCATAAAAAACAATAATAAAATATGGTACGAAATTTGAAATTTATAAAACTCCTGTTAAGAAAATTTCTTGTTTCGCAATATTCTTGCTTACTACACACTAAAGGAAGTGTTACAAAATCATAGAAAATGAAAGCGTTAAAAGTTGAACAATTTTTGTTTATATATATTCATTTACAAGATCTTAAAACGAAAAGAAAATAAAAAGAACATATACACTGTTATTTACTTGGTATATCAACTTACTTTCATACCTAATTTATTTGGCATACTTGTCATAGTGTATTTGAAACCCCTGAGAACATAAATTACAGAAAAATATGATAGCAATGTAAAACGGAAAATATTAAAAATTTACCTTAATTTAATACTGGTTATTTGTATTACACATTATTTAAAAACAAAATTATATAGATTAATCAAAAATTTTGTAAATTTAAATAAATCGTGATGTTATAAAGTACTATAGCATGTGACTTCACAAGGACTAAATGGAAGGTTACTAAGTTACCCGACTAAGTAGCATCTTATATCTGATTTTTTGCAGCAATCATATCAGATTTACTTAGTTAAATCTATACTGGGGGGGGGGGGGGAATGATAATCCTCTCTTGAATCCTTTAAAATTTTTTGCACATATTTAATAGGAATTAAATGTAAAACTTTTTTATGTTTGTATACTAATATTAAAAATACTTATAAATTGAAATTTTCTTTTGTGTCTGCAATAAGTTTTACACTTTAAATTTGAGTTTTTACTGAAGAGAGCTACATAAAACGATACTCCCATAGTTACAAACACATTAAGTATAATATACAAAAAAGAAAAAATGATAATGCTGATTTACATGACAATAAAACTATTTTAAGATATAAATAAATCTTAATGTAAAATTTTTTTATTGATTTATTTAGATTCGTAATAACCTGGACATATTTTATTCCGAGGAACATAAGAAAATTTTTTTCCTAACTTTAGTTCCTACAAAACAAAGTAAAACTAAGCAATTGAAAATATATAGTTTCCGAAAATAAAATTTGGGGGAGTAATTTTCTTAAGGCAAAAATTTTTTGTAATTATTTATTCCTTTCCCTTGGATTAAGTCAATAAAATCGACTTTCCCTACATAATGGATGATCACGCTGTAATAAAAATAATTTGTTTGAATTATCAAAAGTTTGTTTTAAAAACTTTTTTGTTTCAATATTTATTTAATAAATGGCATTAGTGAAGCAAATTCCATGTGTTATTTTATTAGTAGACAATTTTAGTTAAAAATACCCGAAACATGAAATTTCATCTATGTTTCAAAGTAAATGGTCGATTTCCTTAGGGCGTCGTTTATTTTGATCTACGCAAGTTAATTCCAGGAATGTTGATATATCTAGACAAAAGCTTTTGCTTATATTTAACTAAAATATGAAAAAACATTTTGGCCTCACAGTGGATCTGAGATACAATTAACTTGCTCTAAGCTACAAACTTCACCCAAATCATAATTCCAGAAGATAGTATATTTCACGTATGCGTATCTTGCATACTGTACCTCCTACAACACACACGAAGTTTTCTGGATATTTACCACGCCTTTGGCATTCTAAACAATTGTTGAAATACCCAAAATGCAGTTAGAATAATTTATATATGATTAATAATTTATTATGATATTTTTTCTCTAAATTTTGCAATCATTTTTCACAAATTATCATACGGATATTAATAAACTTGAACTTTCTATTCTTTTTGACCATTATCTCTATGAATTTATTTCTGAAATCAGAAATGTGTAGCTTTAACATTTATTTGTTAGCTAATGTTCAATGATAAAATTCAGAAGTCTAGTAATAAATTTTATAATAACTGGTGAAATAAACTTTTGAAAGTTAATATACCTGCGATGTCACTTAATTAGCTGTTTATAGAAATTTTGTTACAAGCCATCTTACTACCAATAGATGTATATTCCCAGTAAATATACACGTTCCTTCAGGACTGGTGTATTATTACCATTTTTATTAACAGGGAATCAATAAATTCTCGTTGGTCGAAGATGTGGTGACGAGGTGTCCAGCGGGATTCGTTGACCTCTTTTAATAACAAGGGTATAACCTAAAATTACACTAAAAGATCTATGCATGGTTACAACGATGAATAAAAGAATAAGTACTCCCAGATAGAGTGCTTGCGTGGTGACTCATAAGTAGTAGTGCTGGCTTTTATCAGCACAGCTGTTCCTCCTTGTTTATTCCTGTGATCATTTCTGTAGATTATATAATTCGGTATTTAAAATGTCATCTGATTTGTCAGATGCGTCTCCTGCAACAGGATGATGTCTGGATTATTATCATTAATAAATTGTCTGAATTCAGTAGTTTTATTAGTTATGGCGTTGGAATTCCAGCTCATCAGTTTCAGGTGATTGATGGTTTTCCTATTCATGGCTGGGGGTGTCATTCCCACTTAGGGCTTTAAATAAAATATGCATTTTTCTGTTGGGTGTTGAGCACTCTCCAGGAGAGGTACAGCACCTAACAAAGCAGGGAATGCTTTAAATATTAAGTTTATTTCTTTAATTAGTTTTTATAATATTTTGTATATTGTCTAGACTAAAGAGCTCAGCAAGATTCGTTACGTTGTCAGCAGAGGGGCATGAGGATGGGGTATTACCTGAGACTGCTTTCGCGTATTTTTCTTTATATTATATTATATTTAAGGATATTTTTCTTTAGCGCTGTGAATTTGTTGACAATACTAACTGCGGGATCTGGTTGAATTTTCATAGCTTGGGCAGTTCGTTTGGGCTTAATGAACCCTTCATCATCCAAAATTTTTCCTCTTTTGTTTGTCGAAGGGGTGTTCACTGCTATTCCATTACCCGAACTGGTACTGGGGATAGAAACAATGTCAACTATGTTTCAGGCATTAGTGGAAGTTGTGTTACTTGACTTTAAATTCTTAGGTAGGTTAGGGTTATTTACAATAGAATTTGTATTTGCAGCAACAGAATTTACACTTATAGGTATGGGGTTGGCATCAATATTTTCATATATAGAATCATTAGGTAAAGAATTATTTACATTACAGTACAGTTTATCATTATTATCAGCAATTTGTACAGCACAGTTATTATTTACAGCAATATCAATATCATCTGAATCTGAGGATGAATTAATAGTTTTGTTTTTAATATTTTTCTTAGTTCTAGAGTAGATATCTTTAACGTTAACATAATTCGACAATTTTTGCTTACCCTTAGAACTAGTATTACATTTATTAGAAGTCTTTTTATTTTTATACATATTATTTACATTACTAGAATTTTTAGTTAAACTATTATTCACAACAGTCAAATAAATATTCATAGTATTCAAATTACCATTTACATTACTAGATAGTTCAACCCTAGAACTTTTAGGATTAAACAATTTGTCAGAATCACCATGCAAGTCACAGTTGGAAATTAAACGAAAACCCATCTGGGAGTACTTACTTTTTAATAGTGGACTTGTGTTGAACGCCTGCTGGTATAGATCATTATGGTAATTCCATGTATGGTTAAGATGATAATTTGGGTCGCCCATTTCCAACATGTTAATGAATGGTTTTTGGGTCAACGCCAAAAGTTCACTGTTTCCGTGAAGCTTCCTTAGGAGATCACAACGCTTGATTTTTGTGATCGGAATTCCTGGGTCAATAGCCAGGTAATCATCGAGCTCAGGCGCATATTGCCTGATCACAGATATATAATTCTCATTGTTTTGCAAGTTTATCCTAGCTGAGGTAGTTGGTTTAGCACTTTCACTAATAGATAGTTGGTGAGCCTGAAAAGAGCCTTTAGGAACTACTAAATCCAGGGAGCTAACATTGCTCATGATTGACATACGTGGCACACACACACACACACACTATCGTAATTTAACTGACCACTTTATTCTGAAGTATCCGTCAGAAACGTTGGTTAGCCCATGGGGAATCGCGTTACTAGAGACGTAAGAATTACAAGCCACATGGGTAATGGCGATATCACAATTGGCACCAGCGATCGGCGCCGTCGGTCCGACATCCTCCCGCCGAGTGCCGGCAGAATCGCCGTCCGTATCCATACAGCGGACAGCGAGAGCACCACTAGTAAAAAATCATAACGTTGAGCGCGAACAAATCACGTCTTAATACTTGAAGGGTAAGAACGAGAATGGCAAATGAAAGATCACTGATCATTACTCTCCATAGCCTTTCTAGGAATTTTTTATAAATATTATGCTAAATTGGTAATATAAAGAAACTGGTAGTTTATAATATTTCTTGGTTGAAAAGGTTTTCAAGTCCATGGGACTGCTGTTACAATTAAAATTAACGAACAGTTCTTAAGCGAGAGCTTTCTCAATAATTTTTATAAAATAAACAAATTAATTTAAATATAATTTTAGACAACTAACTTTTTCATTTCAAGTTAAGTCTCCGTTTCTAATAATTACTTTATTGAAATAGTTTGAATTTATTATTCGTTTATATTTTTTGTTTAGTAATTAAAGTATTTTAATCTGTTTAATGACTGGCTAAATCTGGTGAAATTCGTAGTCTCATCCAATAAAGAGAGAAATCAAATAAAAATGTATTGCTTACACAATATTCTTGATTACCATATAATAACTAAAGTGTTACACAATTGTAGAAAAGGAAAGCATGAACAGTTGAAAAATTCTTGATTACACAATTCATTTGCCTGTCTAAAATACGATAAAAAAAATCATAAACATATATTCATGTAATCTTACCTGACATTTCAACTTACTCTACGTTCGTAACTTACTTCGCATATTTGGTAAAAGCATTTAGAACCCCTGAGTAATTGCGGCTGCTTAAAAATTCTATGATGTCACCGTGACATTTTCCCCCAAATCCCATTTGTTAGGGAATCCTAATATTATAGTTCCTTTCATCCTCCTCGTGAAGAGCTAAAGTGTTTTTTGCGTTTTTTTTTTCCGTCGAGAGTAGGTAGGAGAAAGATAGTCTTCAGCTGTTAAGTAGTTGGGGATTTATGCCTGTCTTATGAACAGGGAAAATATCTTATTTCAAGTTCCTTGGGAAATATGGCGTGTTTGACGACCACATTAATGTGACCGTCAAACAAGACTATCGGTTATTATCTGTATGATATTATAGGGAAGTTTCTTTACCAATAAGTTAGTAATAGCATTATGACCTAGGGCCTTTAGGTTAATGGTAACGTCAAGTATTTTAAAGAACTTGATTCAGGAGATTCAGGAATTCGGGGAGAGATGTTCTTCACTAGAACTTGCCAGAATCTCAACTTTCTTCTTATAGGAATACGCAAAAAGATGCTTTACAGACTGTTATTTTTAATGTATTTGGTAATATACCAGACGGAGTTGTTAGAGGATTCCAATCTTTGTCAATAGTTTGTCCAGCATTTATTATTGTATTCCTTTATATGTATGCCAATATTGGCTTTCCTTTTAATGTTTTCCTTTTAAGAGCATGTAATTCAATGTCTTTGTAAATTTTTCTGAATCGATTACGTGAATTAATGTGCTGCTTAATGTGGGGGTAATGGTGGTGAGGGATTCGACGTTCAGAGTTTAAAACTGTTATTAAAGGCTTTGGTAATGATATTGTCAACTTTTCTTATTTTATTTTCATATCTCTATTAGTTGGCTTGAATGTTTCGGTATTTTAATGCTATTGGAAAACTTTTTCCAATGGTTAATTATGTCTGACCAGAAAGAGGAATATGATAGCTAAAGTAAAGTGTAGTGATAACAGCTAATGATCTGATGGCAGATTTTCAATTGTGTTTATACGATGAAGTCGAAGGTAAAAATTGCAGGTTAAAAAGTGGTCAATAAAAAAGCAAAGATTTGTTATTTGAAAAATGGGTTGATCAGGACCATGAAGCTTCGGGATAGTTCCACTAATACGCGTTGAAGTTACATGGTATAATGTTCGAGCAGGCCATGGACAGGATGTTTTCATAATCCATTATGAATATTGGCTCGCGATGGAGGCGAGTGATTGCAATTTCATTTGAGATTATAAAAATAAATTATAAAAATTTATATATATAAATATATATATATATAAATTTATATATATAAAAATAAATTATAATATTTTTAACTATCGTACTCCTACACTCTAGGACATTGCTTTGTAACATTTTTTTTATAGAGTGGCAAGAAGTATTTGCGAGTTTACAAACGTAGCCACAATGACACATAACATCTGATGGGGGATATTGTGGTCAGGACGTATTTTACATGTTCTGTACCTCACTGCTAAACACGGAAGATATTTGGCTAGAGTGTAAATGCAGAATAAATTCAGAGAATATAAAAAAGGGAAAATAAGGAACCAAGGAAAACAATATCAATGATAGATTATTAAAATTGAAGAGAAATTTTCAAATTTTGGCTTATTTTTGGTGAAAATTGTCGAGAAATACGAGGCAGGTACCTAAAAATTTTAAGTACAAATTTTTTATTTTACTTTTTATATTTTTTTTACAGAAAATTAAAAGTACGTTTTTTATCATTTACGAAATAAAATATTTTTGATTTTTATTTTCCATGAAAAGTATTTTGTAAAACTAATATTTAACATGGTGAATCTTTTAAAATTCAAAAGTTTTGATCTTTACCAATACTCTCGATTAATAACACGGTTAATAATAAATTTAAAGTATATTCGTTTTTTTAAACATATGTTAAAATATTCAAGTACTGATTAAAAAAATTTACTAAGCAGAAATAAAAAATTAAGCTGATTTAGTATAAAAATAGGAATAATTTTCTTTATTTATCCAATTTTATATTTTAAGTAACATTGGAAATTGTTAAAAATTACTATTGAGTAATTTGAAGCTTTAATTTTGACGAATACAAATATTTAAATTCTGAAAATAAATAACGAAATATGAATATTTATATTGAATGAAAAATGTTTATGAAAAAGTTGGAAATTTTTCACAGAAAACTGTTTTTGGAGAAAATTTAGATTTATCTTCATAATGCTATAAATTATAGCGTGATGCAGAGAAATATAAATTAAAGGATTCTAAGAAAACACATAAAATTGCAACTAACGAAATGTAAGCCACATAAAAATTATTTTTCTTATAGATTATCACATAAACACCTATTATTTAAGTTAATATTCATTTATAAATGGTAATAATTTAAATTAATGCGAATTATAATAAGTAATTTATAAAATTACATTAAATATTACATATTTAATTGTTTATTTTTATTAATTCATTTATTATTAATTTAATTTTTAATAAATATTTAGTAAATTAATGATAACTTTGTGTGTTTTTAATCTGATGGATGGCAGCACATTAAATGTAACAAGTACAAAATGTAATCGGTAGTATACTTGTTACTTTAAAAGCAAATGTAATCGGTAATTACCAGGTAAAAGAAAAGAAACTAAGTCTTTTATGTTTGGTTTTTCAAATATTCTAGTCTGGCTAAAGATTGGGGTATAGAATCGATATTTTATAGCATCGATATTGATAGCATCGATATACTTTCCTCCTGCTGCCTTTCCCCGCCGATGGCCGAGGACGGCGGCGCTGCCGACCGATCCCCGAACGGTCTCCGACCTCATTCACCGGACTCAGCCGGCAACGATTTGGATACTTCGACTATGCCTAGTGAAAGTAGAGATAACCAAATGGATATGACTGTGGATTCTATACAAAGTGCCTCACCAGGATTACCTGTAAACATCCATGATTTAAGTAGATTTCCTCCGCTGGAGAATAGTGCCGCCGATGTTAACCCTAGAGGAGTACACGTGCGTGCGTTGCCCGGCCCAAAAAGCCCTTCTCAGGGCCATCAAGTGTGCTTAATTTCAAATAATAGTATTGTGCCAACTAAGATAGGACCACCTGCCATCAAATCCCTTGTGCCAAAGCTAGACGAATATTTGTATATTGATCCAGCAATTCCGATCACCAAGATATCCAGATGTGAATACCTCAGAGAGCTAATCAAAAACAGTGAACTTCTGGAGGCATTTGCTACAACGCAAAAACGAGTGATGGAAACCATTGAATCTATGACTCCTGAGTATAATACCGACTCTAGCTGGATTTTTACGAACCAACTTTACCAACATGCATTCAACTACAGCCAACAGTTAAGGGGTAAGTACTCCCAATTGGGATACTGTTACATATCTAATTGTAATTTGCATGGAGATGGAAATGTATCTAAAAATAATATTAATAATTCTGATAAAACAAATGGCCATAATGCCATCCCTGTTTCAAGACAGGCAACCTCAGACATGGGTCTTGCCACAATTGCTAAAAATAAACATTCCATTAAAAAAAATAGTAGTAAAAACAGTAAGAGTAAAAAATTACATAATTTTTCTAATGTCAAAAATATTCATCCCATTGCCAAAAATAATATCAATACTAATGTAAACTCCCCCGATTCTGAGGATATTGATAACAGTATACTTAGTAAAAATGTATCAAGTGTTGTAAATAATAACAAAACTGAATATAATGAAAATAATGTTAGTAATACTTGTAATGAAAATGTATTTCCTATGTCTATTCCTATTGATTCTGATGTTAATGTACCTGCCAATGCTATCTATTATCAACAATATGCGAATATTGAAACTACAAAAACAGATACCACACCAAGCACCCATGACGTTTGCTGTCCAGGCCTGTGCATGGATTTGAGTCGATCTCACACCTTAAAAAGAAGTAACATATCTGATACAGATGAGGATGGCTTTACTAAACCAAAAAGAACGGCAATCGTAAAACAGTCCCCACAACAAATTCCTGTTAAAGTAAACAACAAATTTGACAGCTTAAATATCAACCTGGTCAACAACTCACAAGGAAACAACCCCATTCCTAACAACAATCAACCCCCCAATGCCAACCCTTCTAAATCCAACCCTAAAATACCCTACATCCTTGTTAAATTTGAGAACAACTTTAATGACATAATTAAGCACCTAAAAACAAATTTTGATAATAATGTTTCAGCCAAATTAAGCGGCGAATATCTCAAAGTATTCCCCTCCTCTATAGACGCACACAGAACCATTACTAAATACCTAACCGAAAACAACATAGAATGCTTAATAATTAAAACAGGTAATGAAAAACCAATCAAAGCAGTCTTGAAAGGCATACCCCCAGTAACACCCCCAGAACTTGTTAAGGAAGAGCTAGAAGACCGGGGATTTGTGGTCGAAAACGTTGTAGTAATGAAAAAACAACGCAGACTTGAACCCATAGCCTGCTTCCTAGTCACACTTTCTCCCAATGAAATTGCACCAAAAATTTTTGAAATCAAAGACATTTTAAATCTAATAATAACAGTTGAAAAATATGTTAACAAAAAACCTATTCAATGTTACAACTGCCAAGGCTACGGTCATAACTCCTCGGTCTGCTTTCTTAAACCAAACTGTGTAAAGTGCGGTGCCAGACACATGTCAAGAGAATGCCCCCATGGAAAAATGGAAGTCCCCAAATGTTGTAATTGCGGGCAAAATCACACAGCATCATACGGAGGGTGCCCTAAAAATCCTATTAATAAAAATAAAAAAAATCCCTCTAACACCAATATTAAAACTAACTTAGTAAAACCTAATATATCATTTGCCAACATAACGAAAACAAACATCTCTCAGGACAAGGTAACAACCCAAACTCAACAAACTCCCTCCCCAAGTCAACTCCCCCCTCAGGACTTTAGCGGAATCCAAAACTTCCAAGAAATTATGAAACTCATTAAGCAAATAAATATTATACTACAAGCATTCCCAACCCTGCTTCAAATTGTCCCACTTCTGGAAAAAACTCCGCATCCTATAGAAAAGATGCACCTTTTATTTAAGGCATTAAGTGTAAACAACCAAGAAAATAATGAATAGCAAACTCATAAAAAATTTAAAATTAATGTATTGGAACTCCAACGGAGTCATCAACAAAATTACTGAATCGAAATATTTCATCGCAGTACAAAATCCAGATATTGTTCTCCTCCAAGAAACTAGGCTATCCCACGAAAAAAATTTCAAAATACCAAATTACAACGTGTACAGGAACGATAGAAACAATGGAAAAGGTGGTACTGCTATTCTAATTAAATCAAAAATCCCGCACTCTCCTATTCATTACTTCAGGAAAGAACTAATTCGTAAAAACTTAGCCTTTCCAACAGTCACACAATACATTAAATATTTGGCTTTCAGATTCTATGATAAATTAAAAAACATCGGCAATATTGAAATCCAAGCCCTGGACAATTACAGCCCATTGTATTATCATTGTATTACTTTTATATTCCAATTGTAAAAAAAAATTTTTTTTTTCCTAAAATGCATTGTAAACTTTTGAATGCTTCTATCTCTTAAAATTTGTTTCCTATCATTCCATCACCATGCAATAGTATCCCGGGAGTACTTCCCATTTGGTAGTCTTTACTGTGTTATTTATCAATTCAACCTAGGTAGACTCAAAGTCAACTTTATATGCTCCACAAGATATGATAGAGGTCAACGGCGAAAAGCTGGATACCTCGCCTCCTCAACATATGGACCAAAGCTAAAGATTGGTGAAGATTCATTTGGACAATTTAGAATAATAATAAATTTCGATTAGGAGTAAAAAAAAGGTGAAAACTATAATTTGTAAATGGTAGAATCAAGTGTAGATTTCCTATGATAATTTATTATGTCAATTTGCCAATAAGTTTTGTAATGATTTTCACAAAATAATGTACGAAAGGTAATATAAAATTAATTTTTTTTTGCCATTATTTATAAGACATTCATCTATTACCTAGTTTAAAGTTTAGTTAAAAATTTAGAATTCAAGTAATAATCTTAAGATAATAAGTTAGATGAGCTTTCGAATGTTAATATAATTATCATATAACTTATAAAAAAAACAAAAGCAATTAAATTAATGAATCGTTGCAAACAACGCTATTCTGTCTATTATGGTTTATGCACGGTGACAACATTCGCAGTATTATCACTTTCACATGGAGTTTAACTTCTGCTTGGTCACAGATACAGCGTTAATAATTGTTTATTTTATAAAAATTAATGAGAAAATTCACGCTTTAGCACTGTTCGTTAATTTTAATAGTAACAGCAGTCCCATGCACTTGAAAATCTGTCCATGATTGAAATAATTCCAACTACCAGCTCGATTATGTTGTTAATTTATTAATGTATTTATAAAATATATAGTAAACGTAATACAACATTAATCATGCCATTAGACTGTATTAATACTGTATTAATACGTGAGCACTGAAGGCAAGAGTGTTGATACTGTGGTTTAACTAGTGGCAGACTTGTAACAAAATTGCTAATAATACGTTGGTCAAACATGTGGTGACGAGGTTTTGACCTAAATATTTGGACAAGAAAGTGAATTCCGAAATTCAGAAAACATTTTAGCGGCTCTAACAATCGGCACCGCAGACAAAAGCCCCGCCCACCCCAGAATATAAACAAACAGGAGAGAGGGCGACTATCGCTGTGAAATTAGGGTTTGGGAAGAGGGATAATTATTCAGTTGTAGAGGTGATAAATGAGGACGGCCCTGGGTATGTGAAATATTAATTCATATGGATTATACGATATAAATTTGAGATAATACTCCAATTTTTCCAAATACATTGAGTATAATAATGCAATAAAAATAACAGTGAGAATTTACATCTCAATAAAACTGTTTTAAAATATAAACAAATCTTAATGTAAAGTTTCTTTATTTGCTCCATTCAAAATCATAATAATCTGGACATATTATATTCGCAGAAAAATAATTGTAAATTTTCCAGCTTTAGTTCCAACAATATAAAGTAGTAATCTAATCATAAAGTAGTTAAAAAAATTTTCAAGAATCTCCGAAAAGTAAACAGGGGAGGTTTCATTCTCTTATAGAACTATTTTTTTTTATGATCATTTATTCCATTCCCTTGATTTTAAGTCATAAAATATGACTTTTCCTTCATAATGCATTGTTACGCTTTAATACAAATAATTTATTTGAATTATAAAATGTTAGTTTTGAAAAACATTTTTGTTTCAATATTTATTTAAGAAATTTATTTAATTAAAAAAGCTAAGAATTATTATTTATATTTAGTTAAAATTACATGAAACCAGAAAAATGATCTATGATTTGAAATAAATTCTGGATTTGCTTTCGGCGTGGTTTATTTTAATCTACGCAAGTTACTCCTGGAGTGTTGATATATCTATGCAGATGCTTATGTTAATATTTAATTTTAATGTGAGAAAACATTTTGCCCTCACAGTGTATAAGAAACGCCATTAATTTGCTCTAAGCTGCAAACCTCACTCGAAATATCAATCAAGAAGAGAGTACCTCCCACAACAAACAAAACACTTTTCAGAAGACTAGCTACGCCTCGTTTCCATCCATTCCTTAGCCTTTCTAAGCAATTGTTGAAATACTCAAAATGCAGTATGATTTAGATTTTCTTAATTCACAATATTTCAATGATAAGTGAAACAAATTATAAGCCCAAATTTTAATATACAGCTTTTCATATATAATGAATTATGGTACCATATTATGTGTTGATAATAGGAAAATAATTATTTATATTCAATTTTATTCAAAATCTTGAATAAATTTCGATTAAGAAAAACAAAATGTCAGTGTAAACTATAATTTATAAATGGTACAATCAAGTGTAGATTTGATTTAATAAAACATTATCAATTTCTTTCTTTTGTCATCATATTCTTACATTATTATACGGATGTTATTACAAAATTTGAATTTTTTTTTATGCATTATTTATATATCTTTTAGCTAAAAAGCTCGAATATAAATTTAGTATTTTAATAATACATTTAAAGATAGGGTTAAATAAACTTTCAAATGTTAATATATTAGGTTGTGGAAAAAGTAATCCATTATTTTTTCGGTAGACGTCTGTAGTGATCGATATCTCGTGAGGTATATATCAAACAATTTCAGATTTATGATCATTGGAAAGGTGACATTTAACACTAAAATATTCTCTTGCGGTTTTTTGTTTGATTAATTCAGTTATGAGTACAAGCTTTTAAAAATAGACGACAACAAACAGAAAATTCGATACATTTTAGTTTTTCTTTTATAATGACGAAAATGCTAACCATGTGGCTAAAAATTGTGAAAGGTGCTTATCGTCCTATATAAAACTGTAATAACCAGTTACGTACAATTTTGGTTTCGTCGATTCCGTTTGGGTATTCTTGATGCTAAAGATGCTCCTCGAAGGATGCAACATGGTCGAGAATGTCTATAAAATATCAAAAATTATCAAACTTGACCACATGTCAGCAGTTGTCGCTTCGCACAAGACCGAAAAATCTACATGAAAACTGTTTTAAACTTTTTTACAAAGCAAATCTGAAAGAAGTTACAAAAAGTTCACGTAATATTAATGGATTTCTTTTTCCCCAAACTAATATCTACAATGTTATTTAACTTTCAAATGAGCTGTTAATAAAAAAAATAAATGTTGCAAGACGTCCTACATCATCAAATGTTAGTGATTCAATGTGGTCGCTCCTTTGTTTGTCTGTATATATGTTACCGTGTAAGACCGAAATCAGAGAATGTCGACATTCACCGGTGAATGTACAACATACCAAAAACGTTGGTGAAAGACCGTACAATTGATTACATTTCTTGCACTTTCGGACCATCGCCGGTATATGTCGACAATCACAGACTAGCTTTGGTGGAATTTGAAAAGATGATTAAAGAGCTCAAAAAGGAGATAACAAAAGGCCATTCCCGGGCTTCCCTTTCCACCACAGCATTTAATTTGTTTTTAATTTGTTTGTTGTCAGGTTTGTCCCGCGGGTTAAAAATCCTCTACACTTCCTCTACTCACCGTGATTGGTCACTCCTCCTTTCTAAGAGAGGCGATAAGTTACGTCACACATGTGACGTTTTTCACGCCTGAAATATTGAATAAGAAAATGCAAATCTGCATTTCTCCTCTCCGGATACGGAGAGATGAAACGCATATTCAAGATTCACCATTAGTGCATTGTGGATGTCGACATTTGCCGGTGTAAGTGAGAAATGAGGATATCTAGCAAATATTACGGACATACACCAAGCGACTACGTGAATGTTGACATTCACCAGCGAATGTCGACATTCTCCAGATTTCGGACTTTCACGGTAACATATACTTTAATTTCTCTTTTAATGCCATTGTTCACTTTGTTACATTTAATTTTGTCTGCTGCTAACTTGCATGCTGCCATATTTTTTATTTCTATCTTTAACTTTTTGCTGATCTGCTTCTAGGCTTTATATTGTGACTTCATGAGATGCGGGATTTAGCAGTAATTTTACTAGAGTTATTTTTAAATTCACACCTTCTTCACAATAGGAAGGAAGGAAAGAAGAAGAAGAAGAAAAGAATTGAATCAAGAAGCACAGCTATATTCTGTGGGTGTATGAACTGAATGAAGTTGCTAGCCTTTGGGAATATATCTCATTTGGTAATCGATTTTTTATACTTTATGCTAATATATAAA
>JAPDSC010032780.1:0-26492 GCA_026290005.1 Latrodectus geometricus
CGTTCGCATCCAATTTGCAACCGCTTCACAGTTTGTTTGTTTTTTTTAAAAAAAAAAGAAACGAACACATTTTTTAGCGAATAACGGCCCCTTTTGCGAATGCGCTTCCAGAATTGTCAACGCCGGACTTAGTTCCGGCTCATTTTTCTCTGTTTGGTGACTGCGTTGGTGGATGATGGAAAATTGCCTTTTCCTTCCACACGATTCTCGAGCAACCAATCGAAAGCAAGGGAATCTCCAAAACCAAAACCACGGTTTTTCCCTCTTCTTAACGCGCCGTATATCTATACATTTTGTTGTTTTC
Organism: Latrodectus geometricus; assembly: GCA_026290005.1. Taxonomy (NCBI): domain Eukaryota; kingdom Metazoa; phylum Arthropoda; class Arachnida; order Araneae; family Theridiidae; genus Latrodectus; species Latrodectus geometricus. The sequence continues at coordinate 305 of JAPDSC010032780.1, forward strand.
GATAAGGCTCATTATAAAACCTTAGTCCCTCTCCGCCTGTCCTCTCCAACGCCTCCCGTTTAATACTCCTCTCGCCAGTCTTCGGCACTTGTCAACTGAGACTAATAGCCAGACCCCCGCTTTGGTAGGGTTGTAGCACAAATTGGCGAGAAAACCAAAATACCACACAAAAAAGAAATGATTCGTGATTAATATTGCTAGTAAAAATTAATTAAGTAGGCTTGATTAGTATTGCAAAAAATAAGTTTCTTCAAATAAAGAATAATAAAATATAGTATAATTCTATTCATATTAACAACTTAATTCTTTTCATTACAATCTGAGCTTTTAACCCCTAAATTTTATTCAGTTTTTTTTTTTTTTTTTTTACATTTAAATTTACGCAAATGTTAAACTATTGTTCATAATTTGAAATATAATCTAGGTAATGCTTTTTATGATGCTTTTGGAAAAAATCAGAAATAAAACGATATTAATAAATTTATTTCTTATTCTAGTTCAGCGTTTCCCAACCTTTTTTGGCCAAGGCACACTTGTCGCGGGGAAAAAAATCACGAGGAACACCACCATTAGAAAATGTTAAAAAATTAACTCTGTGCCTATATTGACTATAATAAAGTAATTCTCTTGAATAGGAATCAAATAAGCACAAAGAAAGTATTTTAAAATTACTTTATTATGAAATAATAAGTAAGCAGAATAGTGAAAAATTATAAAATACTTTCAGTGCGAAACCTGGGCCTGATTGGCTGAACACAAAGCTGATATTCTGGCTGGAATCGAAGAAAGACACACACGTAGCTCTTCATCAACAGTTCTCAGTCTCTCTCTGTATTTGGTTTTCATAGCAATCATGCTTGAAAAGCTAATCTCACACAGATATGTAGTGGAAAAAGGGAACAATGTCAAAATAACTTTGTTTGCCAGAAGGGGGAACTCCTTGGCAGTATCCAACCAAAAACTGTCCAAAGGTAGATCAGCAAATCTTAGCTTGCAACCACGATTTTGTCTCAGTTCAATTAGTTCCTCCTGCTCCTGTAAAGTTATTTCCTTTCCAACAACTGATGCTGAGCTATAAGGGTCCCTAACCCAGTCAAGACATTCAGTGGAGACTGAAGAGAAATAAAATGACAACTTCTCCTCAAGAGTTTTTAAATGCTTAACTATTATCTCACACAGTGCAGCAGTGTGAACACCTTGCCATTGCATGGTGAGTGTGAACATTTCAAGATTGCCACTTTCCACGTGTTGATGCCAGAGTTGCACCTTTGAACGGAATCCATTTATTTTATCTGTACTTGTAAGCAGGTTTTCATTTCGGCCTTGCATTCGGGTGTTAAATTCATTCAGATGATGAAATATATCTTCCAGGTATGCCAGCCTTGCAGAACACTCATCACTTGCAAGCTGCTTTGCGTAATCTAACCCCTCATTCGTCAGAAACACTTTAAGTTCCCCCCGCAGCTCACACACACGAACCAAGACCTTGCCACGCGACAACCACCGGACCTCCGTATGAAACAGCAAGATTTTATGGTTTGCTTCCATCTCCTCACACAAAGCTGCAAATATGCGACTTTTCATGGGTCATGACTTTACAATGTTTACCATGCGCACAACATCATCCAACACATGAACTAAGGCTGATGGTAAAGTCTTGGCTACGAGGGCCTCGCGGCACACCACGGTGCTTCAGACGGCACACTGGTGTGCCGCGGAACAGCGGTTGGGAACCGCTGTTCTAGTTAATCAAAGTTACATTATATGGACACAAAAACTGTCAGATGTACCGAATAAAATTATTTTGGACTTTCATTTCATTAAAGATTTAGCGAATTCTTTAAAATGGAATATAAATTTCTACCAATTTTTATAGTGTGGTATAAAATTAAAATTTAATGTAAAACATTCAAGTTTTTTAGATGTATATTTTTAATGATAACATACCAATAATAAATACATTTATCTTTTGAGCGGCTTAAATATAATTAAATTAAACTGTCATGTATATATATACATAATTTCAATTAATTCTCCTATAAAATTACTTTGATACTCTTTTTATCAAATGAAAAAAAAATCTCTACTTTGTTCTTTTATAAGATTTGTGTAAAGTTTAACTGTGAAAGAATATTAACTGTAAAATTAATTATAATATTAATTTTACTAACAAAATTACTCTTAATTGCCTTTTATTTATGAACAGAAAATTAAATTAAATATTTTTTAAAATACGATCAATATGAGAGTCTTATATCCAAGTGTAATTTTTATTTAAATTTCAAAATTAAAACTACTTATTGAGATAATGAGCACAAGGAATTTGATGAGATATTAATATTTTGGCCCAGTTTAGAATAACTTTATGAACCAATTTAGAATAACTTTATGGAAGATTCATAGGAAAGATTCTTAAGTTTCATTTGTTTATAATATACGTTTCCAAATCAATTTTGCAGATCTGCTGAAAATTGTTCTGTTAAATTAAATATGAGTGCCACATATTAATGTGGCACTCGTATAACACATAACGAGACTCGAGTAACTCATAATAAGAGCAATGACTAATTCGAAAGAGAGAATTCAGATTTCTAGAAGTCAATTTCCATATCGAAAGTTCTGTTTTTTATTAAATGTCACTTTTTATTTAGTTATTTAAATAAATATTTTGGGACATATATATTTCAATATTATACATTAATAAACTGTAAAACTAATATGTGACAAAAATAGTTCATGAGTATTTCTTAATTTTTCAGAGTATATATTTTTATATAGAGGTGCAAAAAACTTTTTGAAAAGCCTAGAATGCGATAAAAATTCTATAGATTGTAAAAACTTTTAGAATTAAAACATGCATCAATGAATAAACAGCGATAATTATTCAATTTATATCGCAAAATTATTCATTGTTTTCAAATTATGATTTAAACCGGAATTTAGTTAATATTTTGAATTTAGTTTTGACTAAAAATATGTTTCCATTTGGCTCAATTGAGCCAAAATAGCGATCATGATTTAAAAATAGCAAACCTTCGATATCATTGATTCTGAGAAGAGCCGTATTTTATACACCAGAGATTATTTTACTAAAGTGAAGGAGAAATTGAAAATGGCAGCAACGAAAGTTACATTTTGCAGTCCAAAACTTATTCTTCCATTTTCATTATTAAAAGTTATGACCAGATTTTCTTTTCAAAAAAAAATATTTTTATTTTATATATTTTTTATTTTTCATCTTCATTTCCCTCCTCTCTTGAAGAAAGACGCACATGTCCCTCTTTTTTTCCCCCCAAATACTTGAATGTGACATTTTTACAAATCGCGAATCGTTTTCGGCTGCTATTTATTTAAAAGAAGCCAAGCAAACATTTGTTCCAATTACATATAGGAGAAACGAAGTACCTTTTAGTATTAGTAGATAGGGAATAACCATCTCAAGGAAAAATCTTTCTATAGGCATTGGAATAAATTACGGACAATTTCCTGTGTGCACAAGGGAAAAATATTGAATGGCCTTTTTTATGTCTGCTATAAATGCTCTAAAATGGACTTTTTATTGCCAAAGTAATAACCGTAACTTGAATATGCTCACACAGTTTAGACTTTGAATAGGAATATTTATATGAGGTTGATGTTATTTCCCTTCATTTATGGTTTTAATTTCGGATTTGGGTCGTCTTCTAATTGTGTTGGATTCAGAAGAAACTTAATTATTTTTTAAAATTTTTTTAACCTTCGCGTTTTTGATTCACTGAATTAACATTTTTATTCACTGTTTTCATGTGATTTAATTTTCAAGTTCTTATTACATTTAAGCTCATAATTTCATTTTTTATTTCATAACTTGGATAGTTTAAAAGCTATTCCTATAACTCTGCTTAAAAATAATTTACTTTTTCGTCTCAGATAGTAACTTTAGCACTTAATGTGAACTTATGTTTTTTTTTAAATGGAAATTTTATTGATAGTAATGATAACATGTGATTTGTGGTTAATGATAAGTAGCAACTATATATGTTGATAAATAGGACTATATATATATATAAATAACTATATATGCAAATGTATTTGTTTCGAAAACTTAAAAAAAACATTTTAGAAGTCATATCTTTAAATAGAAAAATGTGCAAAATAATTTTTATACACATTGTGTAAAATTATGAGAAAAAAGCTTTCGTCGATTATCTCCAGAACTACTGGACCGAATTTATTAAAATCTGATTTGTGTACTTATATTGATACATTATAATACAAATAATCATGCAACAGTTATGAAATGTGCGCATGATCATGCGTAATACTCACTGGAATTAGAAGCTGTTGCAAAGTAAAACAAGGAAATGGGTTAATAGGGGGTGTGGTCCTTACAGATATACAGGCCTGACTCCATGATTTCTTACTTGAAATAAGCAGTTTATGATTTCCTGTGGCAAATGGTCCCACAAGTACAGCAACGCTGTTTTCAAGTCTTGTATGGTTTTCGGAGAGAAGTTGCTAGTTGCAATTTCCCTCTCCAGAGCTTCCCAGACATACTCTATAGGGTTGAGGTCTAGAGATCTGCTTGACCAATCCATCCGCGAATATATTCACTTTCTAGAAATTCCTCAACAAAAGAGTTCTATGTAGCTTCATGTTATCATCCCTTCAAATAAAGTCAATACCAACTGCGCCCCTGAAAAAACTAACTTTGGGCTCCAGGATTTTATTCCTAGGCCTTTTAATGGTCACACTGAATTTTGTCAATGGTAAGGATGTATATACAGCCATTTAACATGATGCCTGATCATACCATTAAACCTTCCAGACATTGAAGGGCAGGGAATGGGTCCCTGTTTCTCTCCATATGAACATACAGCAGGAATATGTGGTTAGGCTGAATCAGGACCAATCAGTGAAGATAATGGTCGCCCATTGATTCATACTTCAATCTTTATTATTTCTGCACATGCTAAGTGAACTCGCAGGCGCGTAAAAGTGAACAGGACGCAAATAGCTGGTCTTCATTGAAACAACCTCTCTCATGAAAACTTCTGGAAATAGTCACCCTTGAAACTAGGGTCTGTGTGACCGTATACGAGTCACAAAAGAGCTGAGAAGCCTAAGTATTTCTGTTACGCTTCGCAAGAATGGACAAAGGACGATCATCTCCAACCATCGTGGATGACCATACCCGAGCTTTCTCTCAAAAGATCCGGTTAATCAATAAATTCCATAATTCGCTCGCAAAACTGAACGTTAACTTGAACTTTCTATAAATCTAGATTTGAGATTGGCTTGCTTCAAACTTCCCCACAATTCCAAACCTCATTCCCTCATCCAAACGTAGGCGATTACTCATTGTTATTTTTACAATTTGAATTCAATTGATTGTTGCCTAAAAACACCAAGAATTTCAAAGAAGGTTGCTCAAAGAATCGTTGATAGCAATTTTGACAAAGCCACTGATTACAATTCCTTCCTTAAAAATAATAAGATCGAATAACTTTAAAAAGTATAACTAACCGTAGAGCCTAATGCAGGACCTCGCTTTTCAAGAAGGAAAATTTTAGCCCTCAGATACTATTTTTTAAAGGGGAATGGAGGATGTATTTTTCTCTCCAACATGCGCATCTGTCAAAGTGATTGCTACAGATTTCATAGTTTCTCTTTTGAGATAACTGTAGGCTGAATTACAACAGTTATTCTAAACCTTTATCTTACGCCCACCTAAATAGTGGAAAAAATTTGACCAAATATTTAATATTGTATAAGTTGATCAGGACATTGTAGCTATTTGGAAAATAATTTGAGCTCCATAGCATATAACTTGACATTCATTGACTACTACCAATCCAATGTACAATTTTAACATAAAGAAAACGTGCAAATTCGCTCACAATACAATCCACCCAGGAAGATGTTGTTAAGATTAGTGTGTGTCTGTGTGTGAATTTATTATTAATAGTTTTCATCTTAAATTTATTAGCTCTTTTTAGTTACTGATAACTTATCGAATTTTATTTTTATTTTATTTATTATAGAGCACAAAATCTGAAACATTTAAAATATATGGAGTTCTATTCATTTGTTCTCAAATTGTCTTATAAATAAACAGTGACACTATTTATCAAATTTCTATTAGGTTTTTACTCAATTTTGTGAAATTAGAATACTCTTTTATGAAATTAAAAATGATAATCCTAATTATCATCAAAATGAAAATTTTTATGATAATTTTCATCTCAGAAAAAAAGAAGCTAAAACTTCAAACGAATAAAATTTCTTAATACAATAATAGCATATTGAAAGACTTTCTATATGCAACTTCAAATAAAATTTGATGAATATGTCAAATTGCCATGCAAATATATGTGAATGTATCGTTAGATTTCAAAATGACCTTTTAAGGAACTTTATTTCTTTCTTTGTTATAATGCAATACAATAAATTAAAAAAGTTTCAATTTCCTTTTTAGATAATGAAATATTTTTCTAATTACCTTAAACATAATGTGTGTGCAAATTCTGAACTTAGTAATATTAATCCAACCTTCTTCGAAAGTGATATGCACCATAAATTAGTTCTATTAAATCATATGAAATGTAATAATATCAATTAAAAAAACTTCCACTGTTACGAAAACAATGTATTTATCATATAATTTTAAAATACTCATAATAAATATTTCTTGTAAATAAATGCATAATTTTAAAGGTGGAATTATAAAATAAATATATTTTAGATTGTGAAAGAGTCTTTCGTATTTTATTTGTCAATACACAGGTGCATTTATTTAGAAGATAGATGTCAATTTTAAAATTACCTAATTTAAACTGAACAACCACTACATTTGTTCAAAGAGGTCAAAACAAATTTTAGAGAAAGATATTAAATTTATTTCCTAAAATAAAACGTTGTTAATAATGTTTTGGGTAGATTCATATTTTTCTTAAGGTCTACTTTTTTTAAAAATAAAAGGTTGATTCGACTTCATCTTACTCTATAAAATTAGTTTTCAATCAATAAAATTATTTGCACTCAGAGTAAAATGAGAGATTTGTTTTTCTGGGATTAATATATTTTAAAAATACAGTGATTTCTCATACATCTGTTAAAATGAGTGTGAATTAACATCTTTGCTTTAGCATATAATTCGTCGGAAGTGATGTCGATCATGCTCTTGGAAAACTGTGCTGGAACAGCAGTTATGTCCTATAGAGAAGTTGGGAATTCTAGTTTTGAGAATCCAGTGAAGTTTGTTGTCCTCGAAATCAAGGCCTCTGCTAAACGGGTACCAACAATAAATCTTTTACAAATGATTGAAGATATGTAATTTTTCCTATTTTACATCATTTATCTGCATTCTTACGCTTTATTTATGTTAGCATTCTAATGATGTACAACACATGTCATAAAAAAGTTCTCATACTTCATCCCTAGCAAGTATTTAATGAAAGGCTTAAAGTTTCTAATTCGTTGGTTAATATGTGTGTATATACATGTATAAGGATATATAATTATGTATAAATGTGTTTGTAAAATCACTGGTTTTATTTTCTTAAAATTAATATAAAAAATGTTTCAAAGATATGAAGAAGCTTTACGGACAAAATTTTTAGGCTAAGCAATAAAATATTTCTAAACAGTAAAAGATTTGCAAAAACTGATTTAAATGAACTTTTTTTTTTTTTGAATTTTTACATTACAAAAAATTTTTCGAATTTAACTAGTTTCTTAAATAAGAAACTAGTTAAATTCCAAAGTATAGCGGCATTGCTCTAATAAAACAAGCTATATTTAAGAAAAATATAAAAATAACTTTTATGAGATCACATAAACTCATTTTCATGCTTTAGGCATTTTAGAGACGAAATAAAAAATATAATAAAAGAATATTAATTTACTCACTTAAAGTCACCGTAGAATATCAAACTTTTATTCTCTTTAAAAAACGAGCTAAATTGTTTAACTTTTTCCCCCTCTAAATCGAATCATCCAAAACACTCATCAGGGTCTGAAAATATCATCAAGAGCTGCCTAAGTATAAGACGAGGTGGAAACAAAAAACAAAGAAATAAATTCCCTTCCACCACTTTCGATATAAAAGACACCTAAGACACCATCGGAAGACGTAATTGACTCAATATGTTATCAAATTATCCCTCCTTTACGGGATAACTTTGTTTGGTCCAAGACCTTTCGGTGGCTGATTTCCCCCAGGGATTACCCCCATTCCCACCCATCTTCTGATAAAGTGGCCGAGCGAAATCCTATTGGACGTAACCGTCGACCAAGGATGTTAATCTTTGTTAAGGCCTTTGCCTTCAGACCTCGTCGAACGAAGATTGGTGGCAAGGTATCGGGTTTTATACAGATGAAGAGGGGAGCGAACGTCATATTGATTAGAATTACATTTCGAGAGTCAGAGGGGTGGAATCTATTTGGAGTTGTAACCCGATTATGAGATGTGATTATCAAAGTGGTAGTGACTTGACTGACCGGAGGTGTGGATTTAGAGGGAAAAGCGATCAGATGAAATTTCCAATAATAGGGTTAAGTCAAGCCTAATGAATGGATTTGCATTCATACATAATTAAGCTTCATATATTTATGCATATGTGTTGAAAGTAAATTAAAAAAAGTCAAAAATGCCATTGTATGATGTGCTAAAATTCTATCACTATAAATGATAAATTTTCCTTAAGAAACTTTTTCAAATGTTTTAACCCATTTTACTAAATTATTCATAATCTTTTGATTATGAATAGTTTATTTTTAAAATTTAGAGTAAAAAGAATTTAAATATGTAGTAAATTTCTTAATCAAAATCCAAGTGTATGAAAAACAATTAAAAATATTCCATGTTAAGCCTTCAAATAAAAATAAATAAGGTAGTAAAAAATTGATTGCACTTATGAATCATATAGGTATTGTCATACGAGACAGAAGGAAAATTTAAATTAATCAAAATGAGATTTTTTTTATATTAACTAACCTATTTAAGGAGTATATTCTATCTTCTTTTCATACAAAAATCTGAGAAAAAATTGATAATAAGCAAGCAGCCCCATGTCGTTCTTTGATGCTTATTTTAAAATAGAAATAAGAATAAAACTACAGAGAAACCATCACCAAATTTGTAATTAGATTTGAGGTCATATTAGAAAGCTGTATATTTTGTATTGTTGTAATACATCTGGAATAACCCTCCTGTGAGGATTGTTAGCTCGCAAAATTAGGTGAAGCGAAAGAAATTGAACCTAAATAGTTGTAGTTTATGGCGATATCTTTCAAAAATTAAGAGTGTCAAATTTGGCACAGAATCCCCCATTTGGAAACAAAATTAATTACATGAAATGAACTTTTCCATTACACATTTCAAGATTTTACGTGAATCTCCGGTAAGTAGACAAAATTTGTAAGTAAAAATTAAAGTAGAATTTAAATTTACTTTTTATTTTCCAGTTGAATGTATACCGTGATGCATGGGAACTACAATGTAGATCAGAGTTAAAAGTTTTAAAACTTCCTTAGGTCAAATAATTGTTATAATTATTATAAGAATTTGTATTAAGAAATACTGACAAAAATTTGATGTATAAATAGCTATTTTTTAGATTTAAATGTTAAATGTTAGCTTAAATGGGAAAAGCAAGCAGATACAGCAAATTGAAAAAGGACTGAACAAAATATATGCAAAAGAGAGAATAAATTAAAATTTTAATTCATTTTCTTAGAATAAAGATTGATTAAAATTCGTAACAAGCAAATCTGGATTTGACTTTTAATAAAGAAGTAACATTCAAGTAACGAAAACACCAGTTTGACAAAATAAAAAGCATGGCATCATTTATAGCAGAAAACAAAATCAGTTTGTGGATCTAAACGTATTTCATGGTATCTAAATCATTTGAGCCCTACGTTAAAATTGTAGATCTCACGAGTAATGCAGTATTTGGATTCTTATCCATCATTATGTTCAAAACTATAATAATTTACTGACGCCTGGGTATACAATATCTATTTTGGTACCATCTCCCTTTAAAAAAGTAGTAATATAATATGCAGAAAAAACTCATAATAAAAATACAATACAAATAACAAGATAATGAAATATCATTATATAAAATAATCAAAAATATAAACTTTTAAAGAGGCTCTGGTTATATTTTTAAATTCACGATAAAAAAATGATAGTTTAAAGAGGAAAACTAGAATTGCGCTCGGAAATGTCTCCGTAGAATAATCGGTCTTGTGGTAAATCATAATTAGTTAAAAAGATAACATATTAAGATAGAAAATTATTTTAAAAAACATTATTTTTAAGCAATGATGTTAATGTATATTAGAAATATACGTAAATGTACACTGGTGTTCAAAAGAATTCGCATATTTTGTTCAATTTATTCAAAAGAAATGTAAAACAATTACTTCGAGACAAAGTTGCAAATCATGTACGTCGAATGCGTAAGCGTACATGTATGTGTGGGTAAAACCAGTTGAGCAACAGGTTTTATAAGCGCTCGTTACAAAACACGTTTTTGTTCGTTAGCACATCTCGCCGAATTTCTAGATTTTTGTGTAGCAATCATTGAATTCACAAATTGTAACACTAACAATAAGTAATCACCAACGTTTAAATGAGGGAATGAAGTAGCGTGATGGAAATTGGGGAGAGGTTCGAAGTAGACCAATCTCAAGTTCAGATTTATAGAAAGTTCAATATAGCGTACAGCATAGTGCCCAACTTATCGAAACGGATCCAGGACACCTGATCTTTTAAGAGAAAACTTGGCTGTGCCAAGAGTCGGAAATGATCGCTATTTGTCCATATAACGAAACATGACACGAATACTACAACTTCTCAGCTCTCATGTAATTTGTATACAGTCACAGAAACCTTTGTTTCAAGTGTTATTTTCAGAAGACTTCATGAGATAGGTTGTTTGCTCTAAGACCTGCGATTTACGTCTCGCACGTCTCGCTCATGTCTACGTACAGGTGAGTCCATTTAGCATGATGAATCAATAGAGATTGGAGTATGGATGAATAGGCAACCATTCTCTTCACTGATAAATCTCAGTTCTGCCTAACCACAGAGTCTTGTTGTACTCTCATATGAAGAGAACCAGAGACTCGTTATTTCTTCCAAAGTCCACAAAATCAAAAATTATAGCGACGGGGTTTTTTGGTATGGTCAGGCATCATGTTAAAAGGCAGCATACCCCAAATTATCTTTGACAGCGTCGTTGTGAAGTATAGAAATGAGGTCTTGGAGTCCAATGTTCACCTTTTCATGAGCGCAGCTGGCTTTCAGTTAATTTTAATGGATGATTACAAAAAACACATAAGCTTTTCTGGCCGACGAATTTCTGGAAAGTGATGATAATCGCCGGATGGATTATCCGAGAAATCTCCTTAGTTCAAACCTAGAGAGAATGTCTGAGATAGTATCTAGAGGGCAATTGCAACTCGCAACCTTTCTCCGAAGCCTTTCACAACCTGAAAATAGCGTTGCTGAATGAAAAGGGGGGGGGGGGGGAGAACCGCCACAGGAATTCATAAACAGCTTTATTTCAAACATGGAATCACGCTGCGAAGCATGTATATCTGTACAAGTTAGCCATTTCCCCTATAATATAATCCACGTTTTGGTTCATTCTTCAACGGTTGTTGCATGACCCCCAGCTTCAATGAGTATTACACACTATCAGGCACGCGTTTTATAACTGTTGCATGGTTATTTGTATTGTAATATATCAATGTATGTACTTTCCAAATTTCATTAAAATTTGTCCAGTAGCTCTAGAAATAATCGACCAAATGTGAAAATTTGCCTTTGATGAAATAAATTGATCTATTGCTTTACCAGTGCCAATCATTTAAAATTTTTTTTGTTCTACACTTAAAAATACTGTCAATTAGGAGATCTTATCCCTTCGTTAAACTTAAATATGTCGGAATAAAATTTTTATTGAATGAACGCGTTCACAACCAGCAATTTATACTAAACACGTAAAGATAATTTTAAATGCGATTCTTATATTTGAGTCCATTCAACAAGAGATCTTACTCTATTTGATCAACAATTAAATGGAAAAGCATTTATCATACCTGTATGAGCTTTCCTGTTTTTGTTTCATCTAACCATATAAGCATTCTGAGTTTTCATTAAAGTATTTATTCGAGTCTGGACCAACCCCTACTATTTTTAATGAATTGTTAAAAATTGTGCAAGAGTTCTATACATGTTTATTTTCAACCATTTTCTCAATTTTTCATGAATCAATGCCAGTTGCCACTATTATAAACGTGAATGGGGATTGACATGGATTGGGTTAGATAATCCCAAATCAAATGTTCTTTGACGTACATATGGGGAATATATATCATTATAGTTTTCAAAAATGAAGTAACCAAATATATTAAATCAAGCAAAGCTTAAAATTTTTCTACGACGTTTAATAACTATATTTATTTTACATTATTTTTACAGTATAGTTCATATTTTATAAAATAATGCATAAATGAATTATGAGAGAATTTACTATTAAATAGTAACACATATTTTATAAACTAATATAATCTTTTCTATATAATAGTACAAAATAAAATATTTAAAAATAGAATATATCGAATATTCAAAGTTAAATATATTTTTTCCACGCCATGTAAAAGCTGTATTTCATACTTGTTTGACTCCTTTATTTGGCGTTGAAGTGCAAAGGAAAATGATTAATGATTAAATAAACGGGAGGGCGTCTTCATTCGAAAACATTCACTGCTCCCTATTCTGGAATTATTCAAGAGGCGAAACAACCTCATGCTTCATTTCATGTATTGTTGGATTGCATATTGTCTCATTCGCATAATCAAGGGAAAATGCAAAAATTGCCAGCTGAAAATTTCGATCAAATTTTCCTATTTATTCTAACCAGAAATCAAAAAAGTTTCTGAGCTATCATTTAATTCTGTAAAAATATAATTTTAATTGTTCTCTGTCCAATTTGGCATTTAATTTAAAAAGAATAAGTGGTGAAAATTTAAGTAAAAAAAATTCATTTCTTTCATGACAGAAAATTTTCTTTTATTAAGTATGCAGATTTCTTTGAATATTTCACAGTGAAGAGGTTTGTAATTTGATTATTTTTAATTAATACGTAAGATTGAGATAGAGAGAGAGAGAGAGAAATAATAAAAATTGTTATCGAGTTTTTAAGGACTGCGAATGCTATACGTCTTATATTTAATTCCCATGCAAAATTCATATCGATTCTATCTTTCTTTATTTATTAGATATGTATATCAGTGATTCTAAATCATGTTGTGTTACGCATGAGGTCTTCTACAAATATTGAAAATTATTGTTACTAAATAAAATATTAATTAATTTAATTTTAAAAAATAAAATGAGAAATTAATAAAATGCTAATTAAAATATAGTATTTATGAAAATATTACAATATTTTTTGATGAAATGTCACAAAATATATGGGTCTATAATGAAACTATCATATTTTTATCCAATGAGAATGCAAGTATCTTAATATCATCCATCTTAAATAATATTTTTTAAATCATTTTATCTGATTGGTGTATATTTAATTGCAAAATGGAATGCTGCCTTGTTCCCTCGTATACGGTACTGAATGGAAAGTCTACAAAAATTCTGTAATTACATTGAAAAAGCTTTTTGGGAATTATAAGTATAATACAGCAAAACTAATGTTATAGAAGTTGTGGTTAAAACTTTTGTTTAGACCTGAAGTGTACGAAATTCAAACAAGACACAAAGAATTTAATAAATAAAGAATCTTGGGAAGAATCCAGATTATGTGTTATTATTCTCTTTGATTTCTACCACAAAACGTTCTAAAAATTATCAAGTTTCTTATATAAATATTATTCGTCTAGAAATTTCAAAAAACTATTTTTAACAAAAGAAAGTCCTTTAACTTAACCATATTGATTATTTGAAACAGCCAGAGAAATAACTTATCAAATAATATGGTCCACAAGCGAAAAGATGAATGCAAGTCAATATAACGAACCATCGTTTTCTGCTAGTGTGACAATGGGTCTCAAAGAGGAAATGCCCAGTCTTGATAAATGATTTTTGAGGACATTATCAATTCAGCTTCTCTATCCAATAGAAAAAATGGAAGAGCTGAAGTCCCCCACTTTTTTTACAATGGCCTGGAAACTTCCGATGTCAACTTAAGTTGGACAACATCATATTGAAGATGGCTCTTACGATATTTTGCATTGAATCTATTGGTAACAGGGATTGATGGAGTTATAATATGCTCCATGATGTACTTTTATTGTTAAGGTTGGATGAGTTCTTTCACTTTAATGGTTTTGAAGTGCAAATAGGAAGGAACAGAGCGTTTTCTCTACGACTTCTGTTAAACTATTGAACAATTTGTCACCGAATTCTTTAGAATTTCAAGAAAATGGAAGCAGAATTTTTAACTCAAGATTGGCATAATTCAAAAGCTTTATCGCTTATGAAATATTAAATTTTTCTCTCGTCCATTTTATTTATAGCTTTTACTGTAAGGGAGCTTGAAAACATTTAAAACTGAATTCTGTTAGCAACTAATATAAAAGCTTAAATATATTTTCCATGTAAAACATTTTTAAAACAATAAAAATTAAAATAAATATTTAAAATGCATAGTTTATTTATTTATTAAAATATTAACTTTTAAAAAATATGTTAAACTATTTGCAAGAAAATTATTTTAAAGTATCTCTTTATTATAATTCATTAAAGTTACCATTTTAAGGGAAAACTTGTTGAATTACATCAATAACTATATTTTAATTTAGAAACACATTAATGTTAAATATCAATAATAACTTCACAAAATAGAATTTTAATAACAACCTATAGTGAAGCAATATCCATTTAGCAAACTGAATTATTTCTTGTTCCACTATTTAAATATAGTTTTAAACATCATGAATAAATCGATTTGGAACTCCTTAGAATGAATTAATTTTTGAAAGTCGAGAAATTTATTAATTTTTAGTTTAATTTAAAAAAAATTTAATTAACATTTTTAAAGAAAATTAAATTGTTAAGTTAAGATATTGAACTTAACTTTTAATCTGAAAAAAAATTATCAAAAGTAGAAAGAAAAATATCATGATAATTTAGTTTGGTTAAGCATTTTATATCAATATAACTTTAAAATTATATTGTTATCAATTCTTACGCTCTCTCTTTTAATTAACTCATGGTTTCTCTTTTTCAATATTTTTTTAATCTAAAAATAGAACGTTCTTATATTGTGATCTATTTAATTATTAACTATTTAGTTTGTTAATGTGACAGTTTCATTTTAAGAATTTCTAATAAAAGAAAAATTTTGGGATTTTTCAGTTTACTTCTACTAAAAAATCAAAGGGTTTTGTCGATAAAATATTTTCTTATTTTAAAATTCTCAGAGAATTAAAAACTAAACTATATGTTTTATCACATGATGACGGTTATTTTTGAAGAAGTGTTTCCTCAATTATTCATGTTTCACAATAAGAGCATAGTTTTCATCAAGTAAAGCAAACTGTAATTTGTGCCTTTTCCCTGCGAGAATTTCATATTCAGGATTGTGCTTATTTGGCTGCATTTTGGCAGAAAACGCTAATTGATTTGACAGAGCCTCGAATTCGATTTCACCTCCTTCGCCTAATTAATCATTTCCCTCATTAACCCTAACCGGTTTAGAACCGGCTGATTGGGATGCAATTACGTCATTTTAACTGGTACCCGCCTTTATTTACCGTGATTAAGGGCCTGGTTAAATGACATAATGTGCCTGACTCCTGTTCCCGGATAGTCACGATCCGGCACTTAGGCTTCTGACATGCTCCTCTCTATCACAAACGGTCTAATTGGGTTGTCTCTTGGAAGAGCTCCCAAAAAGAGAATCCTATTATCATTCCAGAAAAATAATAAAGGTTGTTGATAATGGAATAATGTATAATCCTTTTTTTCTCTTTTTCTATCATTTTTTTAAAATAAAAAGGAAAGTATTTTAGGGAGAAAATTTAATAAATCCTGATATTGCTCTTTTTTCACGTGTTTTGATATTTACTGAGTCATTTATTATAAGAGAGTGCTTTTAAAATGAAACAAAGGAAAGAAAATGTATACTTTTTATTAAATTAATCATTTAAGTTATATTTAAAAATTAACTTTAATTGTTCACAGTTTAAATAATTATTGTGCTCTTAAAAATGAAGTG
Organism: Latrodectus geometricus; assembly: GCA_026290005.1. Taxonomy (NCBI): domain Eukaryota; kingdom Metazoa; phylum Arthropoda; class Arachnida; order Araneae; family Theridiidae; genus Latrodectus; species Latrodectus geometricus. The sequence goes on from JAPDSC010032780.1 coordinate 16,540, forward strand.
AATAATAATGAGTGATCTTTTCTTATTATTCGATGAAAGCACTACTTATCGTTTTTAATTGTTTTTATTTTGATTAAAGCCTCAATTGCCAATTTCTTATAAAGCAATTCTTAATTTTTATTCTTATATCTAAGATAGCATATAAAGAATTCAATATAGTTTAAGTTTTTTTTTTTATTCGAAATGTATCTTTAGAAATTAAAACTTCTTCTATAAGACTGATAATTTATATGCTTAATGTATATATTCGAAATGGAGAAAAGAATACTTATTAAAAAATTCCCTTCGTTATTGCTGTTGTCATTAGTCATAAAGGGTTTTAAATGGGCGGGCTCTTTTCAAGATAATATGTATATTTCTTTCGTTCCATATTACATAAATATGATTCAGTTATATAAGTTTTTCATTGTATGAGTAGACTTAAATGTTACCTTAGCTCAAATTTTTTTTTAACTGAAACAAAGGAACTAATAATTAGCAATTCGAAATTAATTTTCAGAATGTACTGTTTTTAAGAAGTTCATTGTAATTGTGAAGGAATATACTATTTATTAATTAGTCTGATTTAAGTTTGGATTAAAAATTAACTTTAATGATTAATTTATAAAAGTAATGCTACCTTTGTACTATTACTTATTGTATATAATTAACTATTTAACACAAAATATGTTAGAAGAGCTTTGAATTTTAGTTGAATCGAGATTATAAATAAACTAATAATTACCAATTTGAAATTAATTTTTCACCAATTACTAATATCTAAATCTAAATATGTTTAATAAATTATCTAAATTAAATATGTCAATTATGTTAATATCTAAATTAAATATATATATATATATATATATATATATATGTATAATAAAGTATCTAAATATGTTTAATAAATTAGATAACAGAACCCATCGTAATTTTTCATAATTTCCATTGAGATAATTAATAAATGTGTTTTCATTATGATACTTAACCTTAAAAATAAAATATTTTTAATTATCATATAGGATATAAATTAATAAAGGTATATTTACATTGATTCCAACAACACAAAATTATTAAAAAAAGATAAATACGCAAAAAATTATTTCGAATTTGAATTTTATAATTTCATTTAAATTCATCAAAAAAAATATAAAAAGTGATTATAAAGTAACATCAATTTTTAAGTAAATTAGTTAATCTATTTAATTTATCAAGAATTTATCTCAATTATTATCCTCACTTACGTAAAGTATGTATCTCAGTTAGACAATTTGAATCATTAATGTATATTTTTTCTCCATTCCTTTCATACTGATATCATGAAATACCCCTAAGCACTTTGATTTTGAAACTTAGCAAAGCTGCCAACAAAACCACTCAGTCATCTACTCCAGCTCTCCAGCTCTTCAGAATTTCTGAAATGTAAAATCACAAAAAATGTTATTTTCTTTACAAAGACGAAAGTTATTTTTTTAATTAACGTGAATTATAATTTATACAAAAGTAACGTTTTTGTTACTTTTATTTCAAATAAAAAAATAAGACTATTTTAAGTCTGTTACTTAAAACTAATTTAATCGTCTTAATTATGTACGTGCATTTTTTAAAATTGGTAAATTAAAGGTTCGAAATTTTCGTGGCTCTGAAAGAACATGATCTAGTTGAAGAATAATCTTACTTTTCTCAATCTGAATAATAATTTCTTGAATGATCAAAGTTCAAAAAATCCGTTCTGAACTTGAAATTAATGTGCATGCTTTAATATATAATTAAATATTCATAATTAAATGCATGTGTAATGGTCATACACGCACATTTTCAAATTGTGATAAACATGGAATTTCGATCCGCTATATTTCCTCATCGTAGTCTTAAATTTTTCATTTTTACCTTTCTTTTGGTAATCATACTTTTTATTATAGTATCTTTAGATTATACTATTTGATTCTGTTAATTAGTATTGAAATAATAGAGAACGAAATTTAATTTCATTCATCTTAAATTTGAAAACGCTTAGAAAACTTAAATAAATGATGAATTATTACTTAGATAACATTAAATAGTCTTATTTGTTACACTATTTAGTATTTATAATGATTATAATAAATTACTGAATAAATAATGTTAAGAATAAAACAATTGTTCATTATCACGAATATATGTTCTCGGCGAAATTAAAATGTAAAATAATCTTAATCAATTCATCAGAATTAATTTTAAACAAAGCAGTTTGCCAACGTAATTTCAGGTTTCATTAAAAGTACTTGAAAATTCTGATTTTGTTATGTCATATCAAACACTTGATAATTTTAACGATGGAATTAAGGGAAATGAAAATCTTATATTTTATGAATAAAATTTTTGCTTTTGTATAGATGAAGAAATAAAGACGGAAGCTATTGATATCTTTTAAATTACCTTAGTTACATGAGAAGCTCAAAATTTTTTAATACCATTCAATTAATATCCTAAAATATTTTTTATTAATTTTATAAAACATATAGTAAAATAAATTCAGTAGTAAATATGAGTGTATTTTTTTACTTTGTTATATGCATTTTTTTTAATCTTAACCACAAAAAATATTCTTTTTATCAACGTTAAAGATAACTGACATTAAATAAACATTTTAACCTCAATTTCCAAAAGTCATCTTCAGAGAAAATTATTTTATTAGTTTTAACAAAGTCGCCTGCAACAATGAGGAATAAACAATTAATAGTGGATTGCTTTAATATGATTATTCCGGGCTATTAATTCGTGAATGGATTAATTTATGGGGATCTTTACTTGGCAAACAAAAATATAATTTTGGCTACTGGGTATCTTTTGTAAAAATAATTAAAATTTAATAACGCTTTAATTTTTTAAATTATAATTATTTATCATAAAGGAAATAAATAAAAAAGCTTTTCCTAATTATTTTATATTTTCTTTTGATATTAATTAATTGTATTTAAATATTATTTTGAAAAATTGTTTAAAATTTTGTTATTTCTGCAAAATTTATATTTAATCTAGAATTAGTATCTTTTTTTTCCTAAAAAATTCCTAATTATATACCAAGTAAAGTTTAATAGTAATATGTGGTTAAAAATATTATAATGTTCAATCATTTTATTTTTGTCAGTTAAATTTTTTCTAAATACTAAAAATTGATTTTTCTAATAACCGAAAATGCATTTCTTAATTTTGATAAAAAAATTGATTGAGAAAATTATTAATCCTGAGCACATACTAATTCATTAATAATGCAATATCTGATTAAATTCATTTTAAACAGAATAGTAAAATTAAGAACTTAAAATAAAAGCATGCATGAACTGAAGAAATTTGCGTGATTCTTGAACTTTCATGGCGGTCCTCATTTGTCGACTAATAAGGATTCAAAAAATAATTTAAGCCCTTTAATTTTCTTTAATTGTCTTCCTTTTTTCTTTCCATATAATTTCTAGTTAATTATACTTCTTTAAAATTTTCTCGTAACATAATTAACTGCACACAGTAAAATTTTATATGGATATAAATATAGTAAGTTAAATATTAGTATAGTAATGGAATTTCTGCAGCAATTTAATAAAATTTTTTAATCCTCTATGTTTTTATTTCTTCAAGTTTTAGTAAAAGTTCGAATTGTCTAGATTATTTTGATATTAGTAAATGAAAACAAATGTGTGACAAAATATTATAACCTTTACAGAAAATATTGCCATTTTTTTTTTTACAAATTAAATAGTTTGAGACGGTATTTATAATTAATTTTCAATTTCATTTATGCTTTGTTGCTTATAGAAATCAAGACATAAGTATAATATAATAAAGTTATTTCCTAACAAACTCATATACTGTAATGCATAAATGATTAATGATTCAGAATTAACGAAACATATAAAAAATAATATGTGTACAAACTGTTATCCTTCATGATTAATTTTAAATTATATCGTCAGTAGTGATTATCTGATGATGCTATAAGGCCTTTATTTGCACAATTGGGCTGTTTGGACTAGGACTTACAGTTTAATGTGTTTAATCGAAAATATACGAACTATTGAATCGAAGACCTAAGTACTAACCAAATGGTTAGCAAATACTCAGAGAGATAAAAACAATTTTTTTTCGCAGTTTGTGATATACCTTTATATTTATATTGATTAATTAACTAAAATTAATTCATCAGTAGTATAGTTTCTCTTAATATCAGACAAATATTGTTCTACCAATCAATTTGTAATCTAAATTGGATGACAGTGAAAGCCAATTTAAAATTCTTACTTAATGACATAAAATAACAAATAATGTTGTTGTTGCACAATATAATACAACATAAATGTTGAACAATATATAACAACGTGAGAAATCACTTTGTCTCGTTGAACATTGACCTAGAAGTTTCATAAATAACGAAAATATTTTTTAAGTTTCTATTAAGTTCACGAATATATAACTAATTCAAATCATCGATGATTCATAATTTCCCACCCTATCAAACTGGAGATAACACCTCTAAGACATTAACAATGACATCTAACAGATAATGTTCTCTATCTTATCTCCGTACGAAGAACAAACGAGCCGACATGGATACACAAACTGAACTTAAATTTATCTGAGGAGATCATCGGTCAAAAATCTAGTTCTTGGGATTTGCTGCAGCAATTTTAGGTGAATAATATTGACAAACCTCTTCTTACATTTCACTATCTAATAATGTAATTGAAGCTAAACAGATGTTAATAGCCTGTCGAATAAAGGCATACATATCAGTTATCAATTTACCCGAATTGAAATACCTGTATAGTTGCATAATTGATCAATTACGCAAACATATCGCTACATACAACCGTTTTTTATGCATTATTCTGAGGAAAAAATATATAGCCGTGGATGTGTTTCATTCACACTGTAACGTGATCTCCTGATACAAAAGATCACGTTATTTTTTACATAGTTGATACTTTCTGATATATGACATACTTACCTACTGGGTTTGAATGGGTTTTTAATATACAGCATAAATAGATTTTTAGTAGGTCTCTTTTTCACATGCTCCAAATTACATTTTTAAGTTGGCTGCAAGTTAAAATTCAGATTACCCTAATAAGAATTGTAAGCAAATTTCTTTATTTTTATTTAATTATATGCTACAAAAAATGAATTTTATCACGTTTGAAAATTTTAAGTATGCAACTTAATTTTAAAATTAATTACTGCGAAAAATTTATTTTCCATGAAATTAATTTGGTATCCATCTCGATGTTTTACTTCCCTGCCTTTAATTATTTCTGAGAAAGAAATAAGTTTCAGTAATTATAGTCACGGCTCTATCTTCCATAAAAGTAACAACTTATTCTCCTCGACATCTATTGAAATTGATGAAAAAAAAATCCCATTTATCCTTAGAGATGGAGTTAATCAACTAATAAGCACATACCATAATTAGATGATTTGATTTCTATGGAAGGCAAAACCACTTTAGTTACACTGAGAGAAAACTGCCTGCACCAGATGAATCGAGAATCTAATTAATGATAGTGTTTGTGGCTAATTACGAAACGCAAAGAAATTTTCATCTTGCAAAAATTCTCACTCTGTCCTGTGAGATACTTCCTCTTGAAGGTGAAAAAAAAAGTTTGAATCCACACTAACTAGTGGGTTTCGATATTCCAACGAGATTTCTCGAATGAGAACTCTTTACATTGTGTTGTTAAGAACATGCAACTTGTAACCAATTAGTGTTTTCTTGCAATCCGTAATTATCTTGTTTTGAGCCTTATTGGAAAAATGAATGGACTTGTGCTATAATTTTTATTATTAGATCCATTGATGGTTGTTTATATTTAACCGTGACTTTCGTTAGTTAGTATGATTTTGAAAATATCTCATTTTTGGCAAGATAACGAGTGAAAACTATTTTTTTATTTGTCCTTACCATTAATTTTGAGTATGAAAATTAAAAACAATTGAGCTCTTTATTTGTTTCTAATCTTCTAAGTTTAAAATTCATATTAATATAACTTCATCGATAAATATGTGATTCAGAGCTACCTTTTTAATATTAACTTATTATCAGATTAATAAATATTATTTTTAATCAATATTTAAAGCATAATCTAGACACATTCTCTGAAATTCGTATGATTGAAATTTTTTTGTATTTTCTTGAGATAATTCCTTAATTTTATATCTTTTTTAATTTGACTTTCTTCTCATTTATATTATATTTCTCATTTACAGTACATTTATACTATATTTTTACGTAACATTTTAATACTTTCCTTGTACACATCTTTCACAATTAGTATAAATTGCCAAGCTCTTATATTATCTATGTAGAAAGGTAATATCAATTATACTTTTAAAATGTCAAAGCTGGGAATCAAGGTATTTTAAAAGTAGGGTTTGGGATTCTGCATACAAATCTATCCAAGTGGGTCCTTGATAGTTCTAGAAGGCAATACTCAGTGGATGTGTAAATACCTAGCAAATAATATTTTATCTTTTAAGCTACTTATTAGATAATGACCTATTATATCATGCGGCTCTGATTGAAAAATATTAGGTTTAATCTCTGTAGCAATTGAACAATGAAACATGATTATTGCGTTTTTAATTTCATCCTGTACATCTGTTGGTGTAAGTACTTGAAAATTTTCCGATTTTCAACCTTTACGATAAGCAAACACAGGTACATCACCCTCTATGAAAAATACTCCTGGTGGGTATTCAGAATAGCCTTCGCATATTGGAATATGCAAAACTTATAAAAGGCCACCCAACCTGTCTAATGGTTAGCGTAACTGACTATGAATGGGGAGGACCTGGGTACGAATCCCGGTTGGGCATGGATGTACTTTCTCTTTCTCTCTCTCTCTCTGTGTTTCTTGTCCTTTCCTCAGATGATGGATGAATGTGGCCTGCCCTATAAACGGGTTTGTGGTGGTGTGGCGTGGGCGATGCTACTCGTACCTCCGGGACTCTGTTCACAGGTGCCCAACGGTTAATGATAAAATGAGTAGCGGTTTCCGGTCTTGTTGCGGCAGTGCCCGCCATTAGAAACAAAAAAAAATTCCGTAAAAAAATCTTCAGCATATATAGAACATTAGTTGCTACTACTGATCACCAACATTTATAACTTAAGGTAAGAATTTAATATTTTATTTGAATTTATGATATGTTATATGATATCAAACTTTTTCTAGAAATTAAAAATATACTTATGTGTAGAAAACAATAAATATTTCTTTTCCTTAAAAATATAGAAGTGAACAGATTTAATTTATTACGATGGCATTAGTAAAAATAATTTTTAGTACTAAAGTGATCATTGAAATAAACTGCAATTTACTGTCAATGTAATCGGAATTTTGCAACGTTATCGGCTATACCTGCAAAGAAAATTGCTGTAGCAAGAGAAGAATCCCAAAAAACTCCCATGAAACAAACTTATTTCTTTTTCACCTTTTCTTCTAAGAAACTGTATTCATTAAAGAAATCATGTCTTATAAGGGTTCAGTCTTTTTGATGCATAAATAAATATCTGGGAACAATTCTAAACCTTCAATGTGATAAAGCCTACTTGATTCCGATTACTAAGCTTGCTCGTGAGCACATCAAATGGCTCGTGTTTCATGAAAGCAAGAGACTTTTAACTTCCACCCTGTGTCACAATCATCAAGTTTTTAATGAACACAAATAGGAGTGCTGAGGTTTTTCTCTGAAAGATGTTTTCACTAACACATTTCTTACGCTGAACTTCTTGACAGTCAACAATCATATGGATTTTGTCTAACTTCTTCATATTTCAGATTATTTACATCAATAGCAACAAGGGCTTTGGAATTACTTTTTGACTACTAATATCAAAATGGATTATATATACACAATGCAATTTGTTGAAACTTATTTTAATATCAAATATAAAGCAGGTTAGAATTATAACCTGTTTAATAATCTTTTGAGGAATATCTTTAAAAACTGTGAGGAAAAAAGATGCATTGTTGCAACACCATCGCCTTAGCTCACTCTATAGTAGCAGTAGTAGAAGTATTATAATTTATTTCAAAGAATATCTTTGGAGTAGAAGATACTAATTTCAAATCCTAGCGCTTATTAAATAAAAAGAGGTAGATGCTGCCTTTTTGCCGATGTGAGATCTTGAAAGCTTTCCAGGATTTCTCCTTTGGAACACGTAGACACAACCTACTTTTAAGGGAAAATATTTTCGAAAGGTATTGAATGTCAACAGTCTTACTAAGAAAATGTTATAGAATCTTACAATACCTTACAGAGTGGTGACTATTAAGTTCAAAACTGTAGGCTGTCTAGCCTTCTGACACCTAAAGTATTCGATTTTAAAAGAAATCTCTTCAGTGAGTCAGTAAGCACCATTTTAATATTTTGAAATATACGTTAAAAAATATGAAATATAAAATAAAATATGTAGATAGCAATTTTTAAAAGGTAATAAATTTTTATATTCATGGGGAAAATTTTTTAACTTGTGTTAAACCTAGCGAAATGTTTGATTAGAAAAAGTTTAACTAAATAAGTTTAATCATTATAAATAAATATCATATAAATTTGTGATTATGCCTTCATACATCAGGTAACACATCTGCTGCATACCAATATTCAAATATTCATTATATTTCTTTTCTTTCTTCTTAATAATATTATACTTATAAATTACATTAATAAGTATTATGTATGAAAATTAATATTTAATGGCAAAATTAAGCAATAAAATCAAAGCTTTCTTTTCGTACTGTTCCTTGTCTAATTTAATAAAAAATTATGAATTTGTTTCTTAAAATTATGGTAAGATTTTCACAAGCGATGGGACCTCGTATATTATTTCAATGATATTATTTTTATCTGCAAGATATTATCCTTATTAAATTAATACACAACTTAAAAAAAGAAATTTAAAAATTTCTAAACCGATTTGTTAAAAAAAGAGTTTTTTATTTTCATTGCTTTATAACACAGATTTTTTTATATAAAAAAGGCAATTTTCAGAAAATTAAATTTCTTGTAAAATTTAAACAAACTCATAAAATACACATTAAAATTTTAAAATATTTATGTATTTTATTAGCATATACAATTGGAAAAATAATAAAATGATTTACTTGAAATAATTTTCTTCATAAGCATTTAATACGAGTATATTTGTTACACATTATTTTCACAAGATGCGTCATAACATTAATTATAAAAAATTATTAGACATAAAAAGTAATATTAATAAAAAACTAAACTAACATAATATTAAATTTAAAAAACTATAAGACATAAAAAAAATTCTGCATTTTAAAAAATTGAAAAATTATAAACTGAAAAGAATGTCATATTTTATGAACTAATAACAAGAATATTTTAAAAATATGTAAAATAAAGTGGTTCCTATTCTGCATCTCTTGCATGTAACAAAATATTTTTCGAGTAAAACTCTTTTGTTTAGATTGTTTTTTATTGTTATTCAATTTTTTAGTACTAGAGTACAGATGATGACTTTTAACAAAAACTTATAATAGCATTCAAACAAGATTCAAACAAAGAATAAGTTAATTAATGAAATTTCATATGCCCTCTTTTTTATGAACAACATTAAGATAAATTTTTTTTAAACTTTATGCTAAATTTTTAATTTATTTTATAGGATAATATGGCATAAATAGTTTAATAAACATGTTAAAAATTTTATTTCACACATTACGATAAAAATTTGAGTTCACAAAATGCTTAATAAGGTTTAATTTAATAAATAGCATGTTGAGTAAAATAAATAACATTGTTGAAAGCAATTGGGGCAAAATTAAAATATTTAAAATATATTTTAATTTGAAATACAGCAAAACACACAAGCAATAAAAAAAAAAACACGCCGCTTTGTAATTGAAAGGTACTTAAGCTTCCGCAGATGCAGACGAGGTGGCCGAGTGGTTAAGGCGATGGACTGCTAATCCATT
>JAPDSC010032783.1:0-28880 GCA_026290005.1 Latrodectus geometricus
TTCAGGACCCACTGGCCGCACAATGTTTTATAAATATGCTTTTATATGTTGATAAGATATTTAATCTTTAAATATAAACTGTAAATATTTAAATGTAAATAGTAGTCCAATAAAATTACATTATTATTATTATTATTTAAATTGTGTCATTCTAATATATTCTCATTTAATCTCCACTATTTCTAAGAACCTGGGTAACTCGGTTTTTCCTATTATATGCCGAGTTTAACCACAACATCCATATCAAAAGCACAAAAGCAATCCACAGTTTGCAATCCACAAAAGCTGTTATACTTTACTACAGAAGAATCGAATGTGAAATACGGAAAAAAAAAATCATTAAAATTTGCAAAATTGGAAGGCAGATTTTTATGGAGAAAAATTTGACAGGATAATACGTAAATACCTTTTGCTTTACTTTTCTTAAGATCAAATGTCAATATTTTAAAATTGCCTTTATTTCAACTCAGCGAGGACTGATTTACTTTTAGAATGTAGCGCACAGAAATGCAATACTACCGTTTTCCTTTAAATTTAGAAACAAAAATAAAAATATTTGGATTAAATAAAGTAATAAACTTTTACTTTCTTTCTTGTAAACGAAAAATTTACACTAATAAAAATAAAAGTAAGGATTCAAGAAATTAAAATCTATTGTGATATTATTATTAAAAAAATTATACTTCCTCGATAATATTAAATTCTTATAATTTTTCTACATATTTTTTCTGAGAAATTAAAATATCATTCTAAAAATTCTTATGTCTCCTCCTAGGTCAAATTTAATAAGAATATTATTCACAAACAATTACCTTGAACAAAACGTGTTAATAATGCATAACTTATTTTACGAATTTCAATACCGAAATTCTTTCTGTCCATATTTCAATAAATGCTTTTCACATTTCCGTATTAAGAAACTCTCGAAATTTAATAATGCATGAATCAAAATAAATTGGTTTATTTTTTTACAATGAGTTAATTCTCCAATTTTATGTCTGAATATTAAAAAAGTCAAAATAACATGACGAAAATTTAATTTCATGTCTTCAAATACAGATTTTTTTCCAGTATATATTTAACTTGCCTTAGATGCATGTTGAATAAAAAGCATACTAAAACTATGTCCCTAACTTGAAGAAAATGAAAAATTATGGGATAATGTCTCTTAATATATGATTTAAGAGAATATTTTTTTATATATTGGGTAAATAAATATTTGAATGCGTTTAAATATATAATTTTCAATCCATACATCAGAAAGCCCAGTTTGATTTATAGGTGTTGAAAGAACTTCTCAATTTACTGCGCTTCATCTATTCAATGATCTAAATCATTTGCATATAATTTAAAAAAGACGAAACATATGCAAAAAAACTAACTACATAATTCATAAAAGATTACTCAATCAGACGGCTTTATTACGAGTCAATTACATAAACCGGTAATTCGTTACACAAGGCAATCAATGTTTGATTTTTGATTATGCAAAAATATCAATAAAAAATAAAATATTTTTTATGATTGAGTTGAAGGTTAAATGCGTGAATATTTATAACGGGTTTACTGGTGTTCGTTTACTTTTACATTTGATTTGTTTATGCTTCAAAGTAGTAAATAAAAGTTACTTTCATACTTTATGGATGAATCAGGTAAGAATATAATTTTTTTGATATTCATAAATTTTTTTTTAAAAATCCCTATTAAGCTAATTCATAAATTAGTTAATTAAGAAATTTTATAAGGTGAGAATATTGTAAAAACATCTGATATTATTATTTTTTTTTGAATACGAACCGATATAACTATAGAATTTAAATGTGATACATTTTTGAAGATCAAAATTATTTATATTTGGGAAAGGAAAATTTCTTTTATTGCCAAATAGAAAATTGATATAGAAAATTTAATCTAATTTATTAATAATAAATTTAATATAAAAATTTGTAAAAGTTCTATGTGTGTTTACAGCCATTAAAATTTGAAGAATATTTATATTTTAATATTTATATTTATAATATGTATGTTGGCCTATTTTTAGGGCAATATACATATTTTATTTCGGGAACTGATCCAAAAATTGGTTGAGTCGCTAAAAAATATGAAAATCTTATTGAAAAGGATGGAAAACTTTGGATTTCATTTACTTAATTGGGAAAATAAAATGTAATATTATATTTACAGAGAAAAGTGGTATTTGGAAATGTGTGAGTTCCACGTTAATCCAATTCCAGAGGAATTCCCTTTAGTAATATTTTCTATCTAAGGCAGTTACATTTTAGTTTTTGCAAGCAAACATGGCGACGACAATTTTATTAAAATTTTGTGACAGCTTGAGGTGATAAAATTATATTTACTGAATACATTATAGATAAATATTTAAAGATTTTAAAGAAAAATTTAAAATTGCAGCAAGAGATTTTCAGCTTTAGAAGATTTTTAGGATTCCCAAAATTATGATTTCAAGTACATTAATTTACATAAAGAATTGCAATGTAATGCAAATCTGCATAAATAATTAACGAAACTAACTAGGTTATCCTTCAAACTCTATTAAATGCCTTTTGATGTCTGATGTCTTCAATTTAAAAAAAAAAAAACAATATTATTTTGACATAACATCTTGAAACTGTTAATAATGCAATAATTTTAATGTTAAAAACATTTTGTAATTCAATATTTTATAAAAAAAAATCGAAATCCATTGAAAAAAATTATTATGGAATTTTTCCTTTAAATCCATGGTATTCGACATGTTTTTCATTTGGCTTATCCGTCAACACTAGGCGCCACAAGATCGATACATGTTTCTAAATATCCTTTTAACTATCAATTTTTATCTAATTTTTATTTTGTTATTTTAAAAGTTGTCATTTTTTTATTTTTTATTCATTGAATTTTAAAATTTTGGATTTACCTAGAGATGAGGAAGAACTATTTTTTTCATTTATGCAAACAAGATCCGTTATTATATTTTACAGTTTTTCTTTGATAAATGCAAAAATCAGCCAAGTGGCTGAAATTGTGCAAGATGTCCATCGTCCTAATACTGTAACAGCTGATACAAGTTGCAGTACATTCATAGTTTTTCATTGATAAAGGTGAAAATGCAAGCTAGGTAGTTGAAAATCGGAAATGTAGTTTATGTTCCCGATACTATAACAGCCAATTACGTGTAGTTTTGGTTTCATCTATTCCCTTAAGGTGTATTTGATGTTAAAATATCGTTGAAAATATCAATCAAATCACAAAAATGTCTGATATTGACCAGCATGTTAGCAGTCTAGAAGACAAAGATTAGCCACAATACAGTTTGAAATCAAAGCTAATCAAAAGTCTTGAAATTCACGCAAAATTAATGGACTTCTTTTTCCCCAAATTAATATTATGGACTTATATAATATTACTGACTAATATTATGAAGTGTAATTTTAGACCAAAATGGTTTTGTTAACAATGTTCATGCCGAGAAGTTAAGAGCGTGAGGACATAAACTTGGTTTGGAGGATCCCACATTCTATTTTGTCCCTGACATGCGATTTATTTATTTATGGTGTCATGAGTTAATATAACTATTTGTGTTCATTTGATTTTTTGTAGTTACAATAGAATAAAATTGAGGCAATATAGGGATAATTGCAAAAATATGTTGCTAAAAGTAAATGGTATACCTTTAAATTAAAAAATACTGTTGTGATAATTATTACCAAAATCATATTGATATTTATAGGCACTTGAATTTCAGCAAGTGACTTTACACATGAATGATTTAAGACTTGTTAATTTTATTGATTTAAAATTTGTTAAATTAATGAAATATTGACTTGATCTTACTTTATTGATAAATGGTCAATTCTCCTTCTGTTAGTTCAACCATTTGTAAGTTTGATCTACTTCAGTCATGAGTAGATCAAACTTACAAATGGCTTACAAAAGTTACAGTGAGGTAAATTTCTGTAATCGTCTAATTTGGGAACTCTTTTTATTTGGTGTCGCTTTTTTGATTTCGCATTTTCTGTATTTTGGGCCAGAGATTTTTTGAGACAATCACAGATATTTATTTCAGCAAATTTGATGTATTTGTAATTTTGTAAATATGTTAATATTTTCAAAATTATTTATAATATTAGTAAAAATTCTTTGATTTTTTCTGTAGATTATTTGTAAATACGCAATTAGTAATGGAAACAAATCCTAATACATATTTTCCCATTTCTTCCCTTATTGCTTTTGATAGTTTACTGACCTTGAAAACTTGAAAATCTTTGAGTATGTGTTCTGTCATTTTACATTCTCTTGTCATTTTCGTTTGACGACTTAAAAGCATATGTCTCCCAAACAAGAAAACTTGGCTCCAATTTACCCCGCTTACAAAAGTCTTGTAATGTTAATAGAAAAATTCTATTTAAACAGAAAATTCTATTAAATTCAGGATAGGTCTGCAAAAAAGATGCAGATAAATGACAAGATGTGAGCTATTAGTTTTGTTTCTAACTACTAATTCCTGGGTATTGAAATAATTAAATATAGTCAACTGCCCGTTCCACGGTAAGGTGACGAATTGACATCCGAGTTGTTGTACCCTAATTATGGTTATCAGATCATGACAGTTAAATGCAGTGTGTTTTCCTTCGAATTAAATAAGCAGTTATTTACACAAATTATAAGGGTTCAGTGTAGAAACGGATATCATTTGGTTTGGCGGTAAAATTTAAATTGCTGGTAACACTTGTATTTTCAACTTTGGTTAGTAACAAAGCTTTTATTCTATAAAAAATATGAGAATTGTTAATTAACTTAGTTACCTTAACTTCTCAAAAAGCGTGATTAAGTTTAATCATTTATGCTGTATGATAAAAATTGTGTAAAACCCTTAGTTTAGATTTTATGTAGCGGCGATTTTGTTACTTACATCTTGATCCTTATCATGGAGTCAAACTAATCGCCTAAAGTAAAGGGGCAGTAAAATTTTACCGAATATTAAATTTTATATAAATGGAAATATTGAAGAGTAATATAATGGGAAATTTTTGATTTATATAATTTACATTTATATAAGAATAAAATTTATTAAAATGTGGTAAACAAAAACTAAATTTTGAAAACAAAAATAACAACAAGTTATATAAAATTTTTTTAAAAAGTCAGTTCTAACGCAGGTCAACGAAGAAAAATTTTAGTTACTTTTTAAGATGAATTCTTTTTCCTATATAAAATTGAAACTAATCAAGTTTAATTAATGAATTGATATTTGAAAAAACTGTTTAAACATCAAGTGTCATCCAATATTAGTTTAAAAAATGTATTTGAACTACAATGGATGAATAAAAAGTATTTTATGGACCACTAAAATTTTAAACAAGATATATAAATTTATATAAGAAAATAGTGAACTATAATAATAGTTGGAATTAAAAAATAAGAGTATCGTGTAAATTTTTTGAAACTAAACAAATGATTCGAGGCTAGAGCTTATTAAAAAGAAATATTTGATTTCACTGTAAGTTGTCAAATCAATCACATCATTTATCACTTTAGAGTAATATTTGAGCATCGATGCACCCCATCTATCACTACAGTTAAAAATGGATTTTGAATTACTAAAAAATCCATAACGAAAAGTGGTAGTAAACCCACGAACTATTGTACATAAAACAGGCCTGTGGTAGCCTGGTTGAGAAAAATTTTCGCTTATTTTTAGAAAGTAGCAGATTCAGTTGATGACTTAGTAGAAAACTTTCATGCTAAGTAAACACAAATGTTTCATAGATCCAATGTTTTTTCATTCGATAATGTGGAGTAGGAGAGTTCCAGCACATGTGTCGGTTTAGTCACAAAACCATGTTCAAGATTACTTACCAATTTGAATACATTTAACTTCTTCAATCGGAAAAGGTATAAAATAAATCACAATAATCTAGTCTAATAATGAAAATGAGAAATTTAAGTTCTATATCTTCTCAGTTTTTCTTAACCTTATTGAAATAAATTTGATAAGTTTATTTTTAATCTGTTTTTTATTCATTTTTCAGGTTGAACAATTTATGAATGCTTTGTATTTTTTTTTAACTATAGAGATTTATTTCACTGTAACAAAAGCAGTAGCTTTTGTCGAGGTGACAGTAAATGTTAAATGTTCTGGCCTTCTGTTTAGCAACTCGTAGGTTCGTTTCCCACCTTTGTTTATAGTGTGTTTCATAATGTTGAATGGATTTAATGTTTTGGAATCCACTTTAAAGAATGGTTTTCATTTGACTTAGTCATTATGTGCAAAAGGGGAGAGTAGTTTTAAGCCAACAACATTCTGATTTAAAATCACTTTTTACTTTTTTAATGTTCAAAATTAGAAATAGACTCTAGAAATAAAAGTAAACACAAAGTGAGGTCATAGACATCGAAACTTAAGATCATGAGCATTTTGGAGCTATAAACTAATTTCATATTATACAGTGAATCAGGAATATACCCGAAAAGAAAATTCCCAGTCCTTTTAAAATTTTGACAAATTGGAAAAACTGTGTTCTTGGAGTTTCCAATTCATCTAAATATGTGACAAAATAAAAATATACATTTCAGATAGAAGCAGAAAACAAAATATTAAATTAAATGAAAAATACTAACAATAATGGAGAACAAGTTTGCTTCATTGGTTTTTTCAGTTAATTGAAAGAACTAAAAACTGTCGTTTTTACATTACTAATATTTTAGAAACTTTTTCATATTCCCTATAAACGATTTCTAAAATATAAAAAATACATAATAATGAAAATTGGGAGATATATTCCCTTATGGTAATTTGAAAATAAATTGGAAACTTCAAAATCATATACAAGTATACTTTTAAGTAGAGGATGTGATTTTTCTAAGGGTATTTATAATAATGCAAAAGTAAGGAATGTTTTAAATTTTTAAATTAATTTTTTATTTTTAGATACATTTACAGCATGCGTTTTACTTAGGCTCACCATGGTCTAGTGATAGAACAGTACTCTTAGAAGCATGAGGTCCCAGGTTTAATGCCAGCCACAGCTGATACGCAGGAGATGGACGTTGTCCTTCTGCCTTTTGCATGCTCGTCTATCGGGGTGGGTGCTTACCAATTTTCGAAGTTTCTTCCTTTGTAACACTTAAATACAGCTCACTATCTATGAAAATTCTCGCGGATTACAATTTACGCCTCACATGCTAAAATATTGTATAACGGAATAACTCTGTTCGTTTGTTCAGAACGTGGTGATAAAAACTGTTACTTAAAGAGTCATAAATTAAAGTCACAAAGACAAACACTGACAAATATATTTGGTTCTTATATTCTATTGATGTTGATCAAAGTTGTAAAAATTTCAAGTCGCTCACAATTTTATGTCGCTCACTATTTTTAATGTGTAAAATATATTTTTTCCAAAACTCATTTAATCATTTGTATCAACCATTTCGTATATCTGAATAACTGTATACAATCGTTTGCTATTAGTAACGTTGCAATGCATATTAAATTTTTCAATGAAGTCATTTACACAAGTCATCAACATGAGTATTTTGATTGGAAATAAACTTTATTATAACGTAAGAAATTCAAAAAAAGTAATTTTTTTTGTGAAAAAAAAAAAGATTAAATATTTGTCGTCAAGATTTTTCAAAAGCTTTTCCACTTTTTTTTGGACATTCCTCTTCAAATGCTTGATTTTTTTTCGATTAAGTGGTTGTCTTGATGTATTTAGTTTTATTTAAATTGCAACTGTTTGGATAGGAACATCGTTGATTCGTGTAGAAAACTATGCGAAGAATGCGTCGCAAAGAGAAGTATTTCACTTGAAAATATTTAGTTGAAATCGTAAAGCATTTTATTTTCTTTCATGACGTATGTCGATTTGAAAAAGATATATTTTTCGTTTTATTGATTCCGAATTCCAAAATATATAAAACAAAAAGAGATAAAAATGAAACATTTTTATTTTATCTGAGACTGCAAGTATCATTTCATTTTTCAATTTTTGATATTTTGTTACTTTAGTGCTGTAAATTACTTCTATTAAATTAAAATTAAAAAATGACTTGACTTTGAATATAATGAATATTTTTTGTAAAAATTAATGCAAATATGATCAGAAGAATAATTAATTTTAATATAAATCAAAATTTGTTGATTAAGATAAGCTTTATTTTCCAAATTGAAATGTTTCTAAATTATTGCCAGCAAGGTCTTAAAAAATAATGAGCCCAATAATCAAATATTAAGAAAAATTTATTAACAATATTATTGCTTAATTATTTGCTAAAATTCCTTCTTAACGACTTTTTTTATTTAAATAATCAGCCTTTTTTCTTGGGAAACAAGTTTTAGTTTCCATTTAATAAATTTTCAATCCACTGCCAAAAGTAGAGTCTTTCCAATTAAGAAAATAATGAACTTTTTCAGAAAAATAATGAATCTAGTTATTTAGTATTGAGAAGAATTTATAATGTATTATCTTATTAACTAAAATTCTGTTCTTATGGTTTCTATATTTAAACAGTACATCTTTATTATTAAAGAAAGGGCATTATTTCGCAATAATCCTGTTTTCAAATCATTCCAACACTACAACCATATTATAAATCTAGTTATCAAACTTTAAGAAAAATTTATTATTCCATATTAGCTGAAACCCTTTCTTGGTGATTATTTAAAATAGTCCACTTTCCTCTTTTGTGAACAAGTTTTATTTTCCTTTTAACATGTTTCCAAATAATTGACAATAATACCATTCATTTAAACTTCTGCAATAAAATAATGAGAATCTAGTAATTAAATCTGGAGAAGATTTAACAATTTATTCTATAACTAAAATAATTTCTCTTTGTTAATTTTTATATAAGTAATCTATCTTTCTATTCTTGGTGAACAAATGCTATTCTCTATTTAACATGGATTATTGTCAACAATAAAACCACTTCTTTAAACTTCGCGAAGAAATAATGAATTTAATAATACATTGTTTATATTAGTAAATAAACACCTTTTACTTGATCTGTTATTGTTATTTGCTATTATTTGCAATATGTATTATCCATCATATTGCACATTG
The DNA here is from genome assembly GCA_026290005.1 of Latrodectus geometricus. Lineage (NCBI taxonomy): Eukaryota > Metazoa > Arthropoda > Arachnida > Araneae > Theridiidae > Latrodectus > Latrodectus geometricus. Next base: position 9,069 of record JAPDSC010032783.1, read on the forward strand.
ATAGTACTGCACTGAAATATAGTGCCATTACTTAGAGCAAGCTGTAGTATAATAATTTTAATAATTTTTACAAATGTATATAACATTTATTTTGAACGTAAATTTTATTTTTGACTGAAAATTTTTTCATGATTTTATTTTTTGATACAATGAAAATATATATATATATATATATATATATATATATATATATATATATATATATATATATATATATATATATATATAAAAATAGAAAAACTTTTTGTCTCATAACACACAGAATTTAAAATTTTGTCAACATGTAAGTTTATCACTGATAAGAATTGAACTAATATGTTGCCCAATTTGAGATTTCAATTAGTAAAACTGTAAGTTTATTTTCTGAAATGAATTGAAAAAGAATAAAGTGCTACTTTAAAAATAATCATATCTTGAAAAAATGATGAATCGGAGTTAACATAAAAAATTGTATATAAATAATAACTGTTCAAGATATAAGTGGTATTATTTATCTTTTATATAACAAAAATTGTACTTTTTTTTTGTTATTTAAATCAAAAAGATATGTAATTGTGTATGTTTAATTATTATTTTCTATACATATAGACTGTTAACGTATTCTATTAAATACTAACATATATTTCTAAAATATATTATTTATGGATAAACAATTTTAGTTTATAAGTAATAAACGATTCAATAATTTTATGATTCATAAATAACAAGAACTGCATAAATTTTCAATTTTAAATTAAAGTAAAAAAAAAAAAGTTTTGAAACCTAATTATTTTAATAAATGTTTTAATAAGATTAATAATATATTTAATAAAATATAATTAAAGTATGATTGCCAAAAGATATTATATCATATTAACGAATAAACAATCATCAACTAATTAATCTGATTAGGAAATTCGTATGAAACCTTTTTAAAGATTTTGAGATTTGGTGTTTCTGCTAGATACAGTACTTCTTCCATAAAGTTATCATTTAAAATTGTTGCTTTGTGTTTACAAAAATATGACTGAAATTAATAAAAAATGAACTGAGTAAGCAGATAAATTATTAGAATTGAAAATATTCATAAAGGAGAAAGTTTTCATAAATGATTAGCCATTGTTAGAGGAAATATTTATGGTGTGAGTTTATAGTGTGAAATTATGGAAGTTTATAGAGAGAATGTTTATATAGAATGATTTTAATATGAGCAGCTTTTAAAGATGTAACTAAATAAAAGAAAAAAAATGTTGAATGTAGTATAAATATGAAAAGTGTAATTAAAAACCTCTCATATAATTTTACATTTTTTATTAAATTCTACTATAACGAAGACAATTTACGGATCAATGACAAATGTGTAGCTTTAACATATTGAGTTTCTTAATTTGAAGTTAAACAAGATAATAAGCAAAATACTGTGTAAAATCGACAGTCAGAATAAAAAATCAAGAAGATTTTAAATATGATTGTCGATTTTACACAGTATTTTGTTTATTAACTGCTTATTGCTTATCTGCAAGCTAATGAAGATTTTATACATGATTGGGTTACAAGTACGAAAATTTTTGAATATCATTGGAGAAAATATGTGTTGTTTTTTCAAATATGGAACTTTTCAATTTATAACTGGAGATACTTAATGAGCATAATGGAGATACTTAATAATACATTAATAAGAATTAATGTGAAATGTAATTAAAGAGGAAAAATGTAGTTAAAAGTTTTAAAGAAAAGGGACATTTTATACCTCGTTATATTATCGTGAATAAAATTTATATTTATTATGAGAGAATGTGTGGTTTTAATTTATTAAATATATTAAATATTGAGCACTTAGTACCAAGTAATAATTTGAAATGTGTATTAATAAATAGAAGAATTTTAAAAATCTTCAAGAAAATGTCGATTTTATATAACTTGTATTATTCCGAAATATTCATTTTAAAAATATATTTTTTATATATTAAGTATTTAAATCTGTAACTAGATAGGAACAATAAGCAAAGAAGGAAGATGTATAATAGAAAACTAAAATGTAACGAAATAAATAGTTGAAGAAATACATGGTTTTAGTAAAAATATTTAAATTTTTGATTTGATAAAGGGAGTAACAAACTTTAAAATGAATAATGTTCTTGGAAATATTCACGAAATTGGAAAATTTAAGCAGCCTTAAATCCTCATGTGTGGAATTCATGGGCATAATAAAAGAAAGAATATAGTCAAATAAGTAATTGCCAAATAGAAGAAAAGTGGAAGAATCTGAAATGTATTTGGAATTTAGAAATTATTGCTAAAAATTTTCATGAAAGTAGATTTTATGGATGCTGATGATTATCATGAAGTCATTATTAAAAGTCATAATCTTTAGAGGAGAAGATGTATAGTTTTACATAAATGTGTGTTTTATCTTTAGCCAAATTGAGACAATCTGGCTAAATGATTAAAAAATATCTAAGAAGAACTTTAAGGAAATGAAGTTCCTAGGTTAAAAATCTACGAGTACTGTATCTTTTTATTATATTGCCTATTTTATTATATAACGAATGTAGAATTTGTGGATGGTACTGAAGAAAATATGCATGATTAATCTATATATCACTGCCATATTGATATAAAATGTGAAATATTTTGTTAAATTGGAAACAATCTGAAAAAACTTCAAGAAACGTAGGAACTTAGCATTTGTATATTATAAGAAAGTAACTGTATACATATTTTAGGAGAAAATGTATAACTTTAATCTATTGAGCATTTAAATCCCATATTTGGTAGCAAGCAGAAAACAAATCTTTGAAAAATGCATGTAATAGGAGACGGAAGGAAGGATTTCATTCATCGTTATGATTAAGAAACATTTCCTGTATAAATATTCCCTACATCAGTAAATCGTAGATTTTTTTGTGACTGAGAAAGACGTAGGCGTTGAAGGTAGGCAAATTTATCTGCGGTCTCAATGAACAGGCTTGTCTTCAATGCATACATATTCAAGTAGTTAAACTTCTTATGACTAAGCTCTTAATAATAAATTAAATGAACTATACCCTGACGAAAAATAATTCATTTATTTTTTTTAATTTGGAGTTAAATGCTAGACTTTCGTTTCCCTCATAAATTACTGGTTTTGCCAAATATTTACCAGATTTACAAAATGAGGAGAGAATGGATTACTGGAAATGAGCTTAGTACAAGCTGAAAGCAAATTTTTAAAATAAATATAACTTTGCAAAATAGTTTCTGTTTCCTAGTCAATTAAGCAAAAAAAAAAAAAAAAATCTTTTAAAGATTGTTTTCAAGAGAAAGAAAACGATCTTCATATGTATCGATGGATTTTTCTCGAAACAATTTTTTTATGGAATGTTGTGAAACATCCATTCCTGATGTCATTCAGAGGCACAGTACGATGGATAGAGTTCGGTGACTAATACTTTGTAGGGTCAATAGGTCTCTTGTGTGACTTTGAAAGGATATTTGTTCCTTTTACATTATATGTTTTAGAGCAACATTTTAAGTGGATTCTGAATTAATACAAATAACAACAGCCTAGATGAGTATTGGACCTATTGCCTAATAATTGAATGACAGTGCTGATTATTTAGTGATCAAGGTGGTAAGGTTCACTTGTAATTTGAATAGTGAACTTCTCATTTTCTGCATTTGAAATTAGAATTTCGCAATAAGTTGGGAAGATAATATTGCATTAATTTAGTACACAACAAGGTTCTCAAATTTCTAATTATTACGATGCGCATTTACGAAGAAAAGTAAACATCTTCTCTTACTCGAGTAGGCGTTGCAAATGAAACCATTGATAATCTGTAAGTAGCTAATAGTATAGCTCTACGTATAAATTCATAAATATAATACACGATATAAATTAACAAAAAAATGTGCAATTTTAGAGCAATATAAATGATTAAATTACATAATTTGTGATATTACACATACTAAATTTAAGTAAATAAGAATGGAAACGAGGTAAACCTTACCGTAAGAAACCACCAGTATTTTTTTTTATACATTATGAAGAAGTTTATCTAACAGTCTGTCGGAGTTGAGCATGTTTGGAGTTTTATTACTTAAAAGACATTAGCATAGTTTTAAAAATTTGAAAAGGATTCATAAAATTTATTGATATAAATTTTTTTGATTGATTCTTATGGATTGATATGATGTACTTGTATTCATTATCAGTAAAAGGTCTCTTGAAAAGGCTTTTTATCCATTGGTAATAAAATTCCTACAACAGCCATAAATAGTTTTTCTTAAAGCCATAAATAATTAGACCAGTACGTGGTGTTAAGACTTGTTACTATTTATTCCTCCAATTAACCACAATTATCTTTTGAGATTGGTGTGTCGTAAAAATTTGACTAGTTCAAATGAAATAGAACCACCAATTTCAAACTCGTTGAAGTTCAAAAATTAAAAGTTATAATCATTTAACTGTAAAATAAAAGTATCTGCAAACTACAAAAAAGTTTTATTTTTCTTTTATTATTTTTTTTATTATATTTTTTCACGTGAGTGCTTACCAATAAATATTTTATTTAGTTTTGAATTGGTGATGAAAAATCCTTCCAGAAGAATGTTTAAGAGTTTTCTTCCTTTGCAACCTGGGAATTAGGCTCGCTTTAAAAATAAACGTTTGCATAGAGTTCTTCATAAAAACTGTGGGCATTAAAAAACCTTTCAATGTATTTTAATCATTAGACAGCACACTACGAGCTACCAAAGCACCCTCTTCTAAGACTCATCTTACCTATTAGAAGGACCGTGTTTTCAGAATGCTAGATCTTCGTTTCGGTCGTAATCACTGTTTGAGCATCAAGAGATGCATTTTGAATTTCTACCTTCAAGTCATTCTACGTCATGCATGCACGTCTTGGATTGCGTATGGTTGGAAAGTTAATGATTTCCTCTATCAGGACAAAAGTCATGGAAACTAAATAGGTAGTAAATGTGCTTAGCTTTTATGTTACACTTTTATAATTAAACACGAAATAAGAATGTTTAATTATACACAGCTTTCTGTACTGTAAAACTGCTTACTATGTCTATCGAAAGCAGTTACCTTAATAACCGAAAACAGACAAGAGAAACGAAACATTCATCTCTTACTCATCAGTAGACTCTGGGACCAAACTTAGGTTCTTTAGAACATGTCATACTACTACAAAGTTACAAAAAGACAAATTTGTTGTATTTATTATTTCATATACTTTGAAGCTGCATAACGAATAGAATCACTGAAGAAAATTATTATCAGGCATTTGAATATAAACAACGTGTTGCTTTTCTAAAGGACTTTTATCAATAATGAAATCTATTCATGTGTAGCAAGGGAGGATGCCTGGAAAACTCTGAAGCACTCACCCTGTAAGATGCGCATACAGATAGAAACGAATATTTATTTTCTTATGTAATTAATTAGCATGTGTCTTTACTATAAACTCTTTTTGATTGAATTTAATTCCTGATTTATGCATGCATTCAATTGGTACTTTTATATACTTGCAAAGTAATTTACCTGTTTTATATGTATATATACACCGCTTAATTTTTCTAAATATTTTTTATTACAAAGGCACTGTAATAATTTATTTTAAAATATAGCACTGAAATTTTTTTATGGTAGTTTTTAATAATTTCTAAACATAATTCGTCTCAAATTAACATAACATTTAAAAGTTAATGCAAAATATTTTATATTTTGATAACACAGAAAAAATAACTCCAATCGTAGATTATTTACCGAACGTGAATCTTTACTATCGTAAAAATAGAGAAAAATATCAATAAAAAGATATTACTACACATGTACTCACATAATACATTCAGTTATACACTGTAATTTATTTCATATAAAGGCTCACAAATTTTTGCAAATAGTGTGATTCCTTTTGTTTATGCACATTTTTTCTAAATAACAATGAAATATTAAAAAGATGTTTATATAAAAGGCTCACTGTGGCTCAATGGTAGGACAGCGTTCTTGAGAGCGAAAGGTCTCGGGTGCAAGCTCAGACACTGTAGAACAACGGAAGATGGGTATTGTGTGATTATACATTTTGCTAACGCATCTATATCCGTGTGCGTGTTTGTGAGTTTTTTGTGTTCCCTTTCTTGTTCCCTTTCATGAAGACGATCTATTATCTATAAAAATGTTCCTCCCAAAGGATGTTATGTGGTGGACGACAAAATGTCTCACAACGGACATAAGCAGTGTCAAAGATAAATTAAAAAAAAAATGTTGCAGCAAAAATGTGCTGGATTGAGTAATTTTAAGCCTTAAGTGCATGCCTGGTAATTAGAGCTAGTGGAATGTATATTGAATTCATAGAAACTACAATTTGTTTTGTTAATTCGTATGATCTTCTAATTTCTGAATGGTTGGCTCTATAGTCTTCCATTCAACAGTTCATGTATTTGAGACCTACTTCAAGCGTGAATGTTGGTAGTTGTTTGTAATCCACTTTAAAGTGCATTTTACGTAGGAATTGATTCTTTTGTTCAAGAAATGATATTTGAGTAATTGATAATTAAATCGAACCTTTTAAATTGGAGTTTATAAATTATCCTGATTTGCAATTTGGTTCATTGTAAATATAATTCGAGGAAAATGGTATTCTGTTTATCAAAAAATAAAAAGTTGAATAAAAATAATAGAAATCTAGACATTAATATGCGTGTTAATATCGAATTAATTTATAATCAACTTTTATTTATAATGAATATATATTGGTATTTAGATATTAACTAAATGTCAATAAAAATAAATTGTTAGTTTCATGAATAAAAATTGAAATTTATTGCCTGTTTCTAAAATAATTTATATTTAAGAGTATTTAAAACTTAGAATAAAGAAAGTAAAAGAAAAATTATAAAATTTTTAACTGGTGTGAAGCAAATAAATTGAAACTGAGAACGAAAAATGAAGCATCAGTATCGATTGATAGATAAATTAAAAATAAAACAATATTTCATTGATGCGAATCTTCTCAAAAAATGATATTTATCATGTATTATATCATAGTATTTATTTTTATTATAATTATCTTTATTAAGCATCTTATTAAGATGAAAAAAATATAATAAAATTTTGTGTAAGTTAAATTAAATGCGCTAAAATGTTATTTTTAACCCTTTCGGCATAATGACATTAAGACAATATATAATCGTATTTACTTAAAACACACAAAAAGTCAATGACTCGAACTATTTGGCGACTTGTTTCCCGTGACTGCGCCAAATTCGATTCTTTGCTTCGGTGCTTGTAGAACACCGTTCTTTCGGCTATTCGTGTTTTGTCTACGAGAAGGAATGGTTTACTCGACAACTGGATTGCTCGAGTGTTGAAACACGTGAAAAATCACATAAAACAGAGAAAAGTATAAATTTCAGTCAGAATACCAATTAAAACAGAAAGAAAAATAAAATTGTAAAATAAACAATCTCAAATATACTTAAAGAACAGGTTTTGAGGACGATGCGGCGAGTTCCACGTGAGTAAACTTTCTCTAAAACAAACTTTGTAACTCATTTATTTATTTTATATACATGTGGTGTGTGTATTGTTTTATTTGGCGAGAATCAAAATACCATGGCATCTGCATAGTATTTATTAGTTATTTATCTTGACGATTGGAGTTCGAAATATATTTACTACAAATGTATTTATGTTCCGTTTCATTCAGTTTTTAACTTTTTGAAAGAGTCATATTGCAAACAAGAGATTGTCATTAATTTTGTTCCTTTTATATTTGAATTAAATGTAGTGAATTGAACTAGTATTATAAAAATATTTGATTTCTATTTTCATGGAAGAATTAAATCACTAAGTCAAAAATATTTCCTAACATTTTTTTTAATTTTTCTGATATGATATTTACTATTTTATCCATTTTTCTATCATTACTTATGAAGCATTTTAAAATATAAATAATTCTTAATCATATTTAAAGAACACATATGTAAGCATAAGTAACAAGAGCAGTTATAAATCCCTTTCTAGAAATACTTTAGTATAAGTTGTAATGAAATTGAAATTAATATACAAAATAATATGATTTCAATTTCTTTACAACTTATCCATCTTTTTAAAGAAAACACTAACTTATTTTTCACACTGAGGAAGTTGCTTACATTTTTTCAATTTTCTGTTGTTTTTTTTTTAACTTGTTGCCAAAAACAAATTTCAATATTTTTAACTTAATCATTTGCAAATAGAATTCATTGTCTTTTTTTCTAAGTAAAAATATTTATAATATTGTTTAATAATCTTATATAAATATTGTTGAAAAGTCAAACAAGACTGATTATCTGCAGAAATATATTTTTAAAGATTAAATTTCATATGAACGGAACTAACACATTAAAGTCCACAAAAATGTTCTTATAATTATAAAGATAAAATATGCCTTGGTGATAGTCCGTGAAAACAACTTCCATGTTAATCTTTTTTAATTAAAATTTCTGTGTGTACACAGATGCAGAAAAGTTAATTAATTTTTTTTAAGAATGTTCATTAATCTGATTAAATCCATATTATCTCTCTTTGTTTTATCCCAATTATCTTTTATTTGCTAAAAAGATAAGTAGATAACTAAGATTCCTAGGTGAAGGTGTCAATGTATTTTTCTGTGTATATGTATGTTTTTTAATATAAAATTACTAAATATAACATCGGTGTTTATTTTTATATAAGTTCCATAAAATCAGTTGGCACAGGGTTGAGTTACAAGGCGTTAAATAATTTTAATCAAGAGTCATATTTTGTTAAACATATTTTAATTAAATCGGATTTCGTTATCCAAGAATTTTTTAATTACTTTCTAGTTTCAACATTTACACTATCATATCATATTATAATTAATATTTTAATAATGAATTTTAGTACAATTTTTTTTAAAAATAAGAATAACTTTGTCTGAGCTAAATATTGAGAATTTGTGATTTCAGAAATATTCCTTTTTTCAAAAAGAAGATTTTTTCCAACACGATGAAAGTTTCTTTGATTTTTAAAATAACTAATAAAGAGTATTTAAGAATCAGAAATAATTTCAATATAAATATACAATTGAAACGATAAACAAAAATTATCAGAAATGTTTCTAAAGTATTTGAAATTAATTTATTAGAAGTATACTTTCTTTTAAATAAAGTGAAAATGTTTCCGATCTTAAAATAACTAATAGTGTTATTTTGATGACCAGAAACACTTTTAATATAAAAAATAATAAAACTATAAATACATTTTTTTTATATTAAGCTTATTCATTTAAAATAATATGAACACCTACCATTTTACCTAGTTATGGAATAATTCCATTTCTCTACAGCTAAATTCCCGAATTTATATTCAGATATTGTTGATAATTGAGTTTTGATATGGATTTGAAGTGATAATTATATAATAGTTTGTAATGATTTTCTCGGTAACAGTTGGTTGTCGACGCTTCTCTATTATCTACAAAATTAAAATACAACTATTTTATTGAATAAATTTATTCCAAACTTGAAATGCATTATGTGCACGCCCCATGCATGAACAGAATAAAAAAGAACGCTTGTTTATTTTATATTTCAAAAATATCTCTTAACTAATAACTAATCAGTAGTTAAATTTAAGTAATAGTTTAATAATAAAGATTAGACGGTGCACTTAAGAATAGCTAGCAGTAGTTTATGTGTTTCAGGTGCAATAAAATCCTCTGAAAAAGATCAAGTAATAGTTGAAAAAGGGCGTTTTATCAAATAGTTCGATGCCCTTACTTAAAAGAAATAACTAGTTAACCAGCTTTTCTTTGTAACTTCACGTGATGCAGAGCTCCAATGAATTCATCGTATGTTTCAGACAAGTAACAAGTTAGCCTAACTATACAGATAAACGAAGCGTAGTTAGATGAACTTGAAAATTTTCATCAAGGACAATGACGAAAATAATTTTAGTTACATCTGAACCAATAAATTAAACTTATTTATGCATATTTGGAGGAATGCAAGCACGATGCTTTATTGTAGTAAAATATATCATGTTTTAGGTATTATTTTTTACTTTGATAATAATGTGTAATAGTTACTATATAGTATAAGAATAATACATACGCATAATAATTATTCTTATACTTATAATACTGAAATAATAATTGTATTTCGATATTGTTATCATATAGTTTTTATAATAGATTTTATAATAACAAAATAATAATTATTCGTGTAGATATGCTGTAGTGTAGATATGAAGATATGCTTAAATCTTATGAATTAATATTAATAGTTGATTATAATTTATTGATAATTATAATTAATTAAGAAAATTGTCTGTCAATAATTAATAGCAATGAAGATCAATTAAGCAAAATTTATTATTTATTCTTTTTATCAATTCGAAGTATTAAAATAATTTAATTACAATTTCTTTATTTAGCTATAGTTAATAATTTGCAATTGATAATTACTTTTATTAATTTAAACGTTTAATTTAAGAAGAAGTAATTTTGATACATTATAAGTTATTTCGTACCTGTTATTATTTGGTGTTCATAGCAATAAATAATCAAAAAGAAAAATCTTAACTCATTGTGACGTGAAATGTGAATTCTTTTACCATGCTTGAAATAAAAATTACTTTCAATTCTCTCTCTATTAAATCGTTTTTTTACAATAAGAAACAAATTGTTTTAAGATGTTTTGTATAGTATTGTTATATATTCTTTTTGTTTCACTCATAAATTAAGTTTGTATTCAGTAAATATAGGATACAATTTATTTAACAGATAGAGTGCACAGTAATTCTGTTGAAAATTGTTTTGTGATGTTTCACTTATTGCTTAAGAATCATTATATTTTTTCATTTTCGAAGCACATAATATTGATTAAAAATTATTTATAATATTAGTATACAGAAAAAATATTTACACCGAATAATGATTATTCTTCGTAAAAACCTTTAGCATTCATGTATTGTAATAAAAGTCTCTTGGCAATATAATATTAGAAATAAAATTTCTGTGAATTTCATTAAGGATAATATTCGCTAAAATATTGTTGCATGTTATGGTATTTAGATAACTGATGTTTTTAATCAAATCACAAAACTTGGAAAAAAGATATCTTAAAGATAATAAAGAAAAGAAGAACTTTTTCCTTAGTGCTTTATCACTGTCGTTAAAAATAAATAAATAAATTAGAAGATTCTTTTAATAATGTTTTAGAATTACACGTGCCTTTATGCCATTATCACATAATAAATATTCATTTATAAAAATATTAAAATAAATGTTTGGTGATACTATTACAACGAAACTAAAGCTAAAGAATTGGTAGAAATCGTCAATGACAATTAAACGTCGTTTTTCCATTTAATTGCTCACGTGGTTTTAAATAATATAATAATTAAGAACATAATAAACTAACACATATATTACAGTATATTGTTTTGTTTAAGTCAATTTTTTGCATCAAATCGCAAGTAAAATTCGTTTAATAAACATTTTATTCATCACTGTAGATAAAAGCAAACAAATACGTCATAGGAAGATTTATTTTATTATGTATTCTAATAACACATAATGTTATGACATTTTAATATAAAAAAATATACTACGATCAAAATAGGAAAGTAAACACACAGGAAAGAATCGCAATAAAACGGAAACTAATAAAATAATAGAAATTGTTATTTGTAATAATAAATTATTTTTCTTCATTCAATTAAATATGAATTTCTAATTAATATGACAAAAGCTTAATTAGTTGTTATATGTTTGCAGCTTGATTGAGATTAATAATCTATTAATGAAATCAAAATTCGTTTAATAATCAACGTATTATTTATTGCTGTATCATTGTCAGTAAATGCAAAGAAGTATATCATAGAAAGATTTATTTTATTATCTTCTAATCAAACATATTGTAGCTTTCTAATGTAACAAATACGCGCATATCAAAATAGGAAAATAAGATAGTTCTGAAATCGTCATAAAAAAAACTAAACAAAGCAAATAAATTAATAGAAATTATTAATAACAAAATCCGGTAATTTTCAGCATATATTTAGACCACAATTTTTAAACAAATAAAATAAGCTGTTATCATTAAAATGCAAATTTTTGACTAACCCAATTGCCACTATATTTGGTGAATCAAAATTGTATTTACTGAAATTACTTTTGTTTTGAAGAAGGATTTCTTTTCATTGTTTTTCTCTAGAAATTTAAGCTCGATGTTAAATTTTATCGGTTTTATTAACATATTTGAATAAAAATTTTTGCTTTTAAAGTAAATAATCAAATAAGGATGGAAATATGTGTATTTCATGTTATAGGCAAATGATTATATATTTTTTGATTTTGATAATACTAACGAATCCATGTTTAGGGGTCGTGAAAAATTTACAAAGAAAGTTCTGATGCTTTTTCACTAAAGAAAATAACAAAATCGGTAGCTAAAAATTACTAATTATAAGGAAAGCTCTCACTGTGGTCATTTGCTAGAACAATGCTCTTTTTAATAGAAGGTCCTAGCTTCGATATTAGCCATTGTTGAGTAATATGAGTTGGTCGGATTTTTTTGTATGTACATATGTGGGCATGACTATTGGAGATTTTTCCGGTTGATCTCTTTTTGATCGTTAATTCAGCCCTGTTTATGACAAGCTCTCCTAGCATTACGGGAAGAATGTTTTAAAGATCCTTAATAACTTTCAACTGCTATGTTATACAAGTAGAGAGGAGGGTGCCAGCTCAGATGTGATTTTGCCACCTGACTGTGTTTCAAAATCACGAGCTTGGTGGTGGACGAGTATTCCGAACGCGTTAAATTTAAGGCACAGTCTGGGGATCGCCTATGTATGTATCCCCACTATGTTTGTATGTTATATTATCTATTATGAAATATACTAAACGTAAGATAAATAGACAATCATTACTAAATTCTTAGCTATTTCAAAAATAACTTAGGGATGAGATCTGTAAATTTCATACTATTAGCAAAAAATTTTATATATTTAATTTTGAATATACATTCAAATCAGCATAGTGTTTCTTAAAGACTTTCTGGTGAACCAATACAATTCAATTTCTGTTGGTAATATAATGGAAAATACAGTTACGTGAGTGTATTAATTTATGCACATCTACTTTAGGCATTTTAATATGTAAGATCAAGCTTGTGCGTTCACTGCTTGTTAAAGCCTGGATCAGAGAGGCAATGGAAGTTAATCTTTTGCATAATTAAATGTCTTTCTCTGTTTTAGTAGTGTACGAAATTGGAGTTTTATTTCAATTTTGGGACTTGACGTTCTTCAAAATCCCGAGGGAATTGGCTGGGGCTGCAAGTACGAATGGTAGAAATAGGCTGCCTGAAATGTATTGCAATAATCTTTCTTATGGCACATTTGCTCATAATCAAGTTTAGCTTAATTAATTTTTGAATCTTAAATGCCTAATTGCTTTACTTCTGGAATAGTCATTTTTATGCATAAATTTGTTCTCTTTATTAATCGAAACATGCATTTGTTTCATTTGTTTGTTATTGTACGATCACATTCTGCACTTGAACTCTAATTCGAATAAAACCAACAACTTAGACTACGAACGCTAATTATTGAGGTGAAAATCGAAATCAGAGCCTGTTGGACAGAACAATATAGCGTTTAATAATCAGCTGCAATGAGTGATTGATATGAAATGTTTTTAGAACAAGCAAAAATAAAAATTCCAAAAGACTTAAATGTTATATGATATTTATGTTCGTATATAAAAATTAATCATTTTAAGCAACATGCAAAAAAAAAAAAAAAAAAAAAAAAAAAAAAAAAAAAAAAAAAAACAACAACAACTTTTATACAAGTCATAATGCTTTGTCAAGTTATATGATGTCTGCATAACTATCAATCATAAACAAACATACAAACTAATTTTGTATAATAACTTTTATAAAATATTTTACGAAAATATTAAATTAGAAAACTGTAGAAGAATTAACAGTTGTTAAGCACTTGTCCTTTGTATTTGCAGTCGAATTTGTAAAATATTCAAAAGACAAATTTAAAAAAAAGTATTTTAGTTCTAAAGGTATTTATACATATATATAATTATCATCACATATACATATACATATATATATATAAAAGCAAATATATAAAAGATCTTTCCTCATTTAAGAATTTAAAAAAATATTTTATTACTTGATAAAAAAGTTCTCTAAAGTCAGTCATCTCATTTAAATTCATAGCTTTTCGATTTTTATTTTAGAGATTTTTAATGAATGATGCCCACAAAAGTGTGGCTGCCCTAGTCTTTCTGAAACTACTCCACATGTATATTTGCATATTAATGGAAAATATAAAGTTATGAAAGCATAATTTTAGAAATTCTGGGAGTAAAACTGAGAAATAGTTTGTGATTAGGAAAACTACGTAAATTGAGAAATTGGTAAACAATCAACAAAAAATAAACAGAAACTTCAGAAAATAAGTTTATAGGGAGGTGTTTTCTTCTTATTATTATTCGTGTTTTTTTGTACTTCTTATGAACTCTGTATATATATTATGTGAATTTAATCTCGTTTTAACTATTATAAAGTTAAATAAAAATATGAATGAAAGAAATAATAATGCTAATTTATATATAATTCTCAATGTCAAATGACCAATTTTAATGAGATTTTTATATTTTCATAAATCATTGTAGGCTGCTGGTTGGTCTGGACGTTTGCTCTCATTATCTGTACATCATGCTTTCGAATCCCGAACTTAAGATTCGACGTGTTCACTAATGGCGGCTGATGCACGTTAAATATATCGTGATCGCAATGTTCTACATGTGAAATTATATTCTGGGATGAAAGGCCAATTCTGGGGGTCTTCTGCTTCTAAATTGCGAAGATCTTTCGAAGTAATCTTTACGAAAACCTTTCATGGCAACGGGGATCACACCCACTGAATACCCCACTACATAAGTTGCTATCAATTTCTCCACTTGGTTTTTCGTAAAAGGTGGAAATTTTATTGCAGCCGGACATTGAAAATAAAAACATGTCATTCATGTTCAATTCGTCGCTTACTTATATTTGTGAAGAAAAACAGAGTACAGAAAAAGGATTTTTATTGAGTAGAGATTAAATTTCCTATTTCCCAAACGTGAAAGTAGATTAAGTTGGAAAGGTTTGGAAAGGCGTAAAGAACTGCCAAATAAAAGTGCTACTTCTTAAGGAACAAAAAAAAAAAAAAAAAAAAAAACATTAGTGGAATATTGGAAGATAATATTTACATTACGAAAGAGTTTTTTTGTAAGTAGTAAAATGCGTTTGGAAAATGTTTCCATTTTAAAAACGAAATTTAATTGCCTTCTAAATTAACTTTTTTTTTTTAACTCTTGACCTGTTTTCTACTTTTAGTTTTTCCCAATTTATGTTAATTCAGCATATTATTTTTGTAAATTATCATTGCATAAATGTTATTCTTATTTGTTCATAAAGGAAAAAATATTGGATAAAAAGAAAATGTATTTTAAGAAGCGAATAAATTTAACGACAAATCTCAACAGATATTTTACTTTTAAATTCTAAATTTACATTAATTTACTTTGCGAAATCATTTTATGTGCTCAGACTGCTGTCGTAAAATACAAGCTAATAAATATTTATTTTCATATCGTATACTGAAAAATCATTTCCTTTAATAATATTTCCTAAATTATTTTGTAATATATCTGTTTAGCTATATATATATATATATTATTGGCTTTTGATAGGATTTTTTATAGGCAGTGGAATGTATTCACATGTCCTAAGGGAGAAAACCAAAAACTTCCCAAGCACTAACTCCATAAGGTGTCACTCAGATGTACAATATTCATATCCTGTTGTTTACCAGTACAATGGATCATATCTAGGACCATGAAATCTCAAGAATGCAGCCTCATATCTAGGTCATTTAGAGCCACCTCCTTAGCTTATTCTATACCACAGAAATGATAGCCTAACAATCGAATGCAGTTGTAAGATATTTGAATATTTAAATTATTTTACTTCTGGATAAAGAGTCACTTTCGCATGCCGCAAAAAAAAAAGAATCTAAAAAAATACCCAAGCACTCAACTCGACAAACATATATGCAGAATAACCAATATCTATATCATTTTTTAGAAAGTGTCAGGAAGTGAAAACGAGCTATTCAACTTGAAAGAGTTAAATCCTAAAACTATTTCTTAGCACATGAGTGGTTTCTACAATTATTAATGAAAGTGTGGAAATTATTATTTGTAAATAACATTCGTTCTTCAGTATGCAAAACTTAAGAAAGGAAAGCAAAATATTAAAATATCTTTACAGAATGCTGAGTTGATTTGATATAAAGATGATAAATCTATTACTGGGACAAGAAAAGGGAAATCAAAAATATTTCGTTTTTATTTGCCTACGTGAGAATAGTATACAAGAAAATCAGAGAAAAAAGTAAGAAAATTATTTAAAGAAAATGCTGTGTAATTGTAGCAAATATTATTGGAAAACCTCTGATTCATCGAATCAACGAAATAATTAAATAATGAATTCAGGACTTTTTTTCTACATTTTAATTCATTTGTGATAGGTAGCTTACAAGGAAAGCAAACACAGCTCACTGGTGTAGGCTAAACATTGCTACTTCAAAAATCGAAACAATATTAAATATTAATCTCTTTAAAATCACATATTATATAAAAGTGTAGAAAAATCTGTCTGCACTTAGTAGTTATGCGTAAAAGAATGATGCTTCTCTTTTATTGAGAATAGAGAAGAAATTTATGAAGTGAATCATCGGAAACGGTTTCCACACACACACAGCGGCATAAGCAACTCTACTATACATTTAAATCAGCAATTTGCGCGGTTTAAATTATATTTGTGTGAGCTACATGGAAACATATTATATGACTTAAGTTAACAAGGGATTTATACATCCTGATATAAATTTTGTTCCACTTCAGCAATGTTCCTCAACGTACAAATATTTGGCGAACTCACAGAATGAAGATTTTCTTTATATTGATCTGTGTATTGAATCATTTACATTTTCTTATCTCTAAAACTTGTTTGGTTTATTTGTCACTCAAAAGTCATGTTCTGCACATGTAGGCTAATTTGACCTGGACCTAATACTTAAAGTGTATTCGGAATCACTACAAATATAAAAGCTGAAGGTGGGATTCGAACCCACGAACTGTTGAACCAAAAGCAAGACCATTTGGCTACCATTTCGTCCCTCCAAAACTAGAAATGAACTTATAAAAACTGCAAAAACGGTATAATCGTCAAAGTTACCTTAAAATAGTTTAGTTTTCATGCGTAATTTAGTTTCGATCATTATTAATTTTTAAATATGTACTATATATATATATAGCTTGATATTAAT
This sequence comes from Latrodectus geometricus, assembly GCA_026290005.1. Classification (NCBI taxonomy): domain Eukaryota; kingdom Metazoa; phylum Arthropoda; class Arachnida; order Araneae; family Theridiidae; genus Latrodectus; species Latrodectus geometricus. The sequence continues at coordinate 26,449 of JAPDSC010032783.1, forward strand.
GAAATATTAAGCGTCACCTAACAACTATTCTCCAAAAAAAAATAAAATTTAGTACAATTTTTTGCATTATGTTTGATAAGTTACTGATGATAAATTCAAAATATTTATAGAATTAGAACAAATAAAAAGGAAAATCGTTGATAATATACAGACAGAATAAGGAACAGCTTTTTTAAAATATATATTGAAGTTTCCTAAAAAAATCATGAGATAAAATAATATCACAAATATTATTTTATTTTGTGGAATATTTGAAATAATTTTCTTCCTGACATAATTTCTGTATTACAAGGAAAATTATTCTGTTAAAGAAATTTGTTATCTTATCTCTTCAATAAAATATTTAAATTCCATAAAACATTTTGCAATTTTAAATGAAATTCAGGTTCAAGATTCATGGTATATATTCTGCGTGCCAAAACAACATATTTATTAATTATTTTAGTTAATGTCTTAGGATAATTGCATGAACCACTTGATAAATGTCATGTTGTGAAATGCTTAAGAGTTACAGAATTTAAATATGGAAAATTTCCCCCTAAACGCTTAACTGAATAATTTTCAAGTCTTTTAAATACATTTCATTTATTTAAAATTTTTGTTATTAAAATCATTCTATTGATAATGCATTTATTATATTAGTATTCAAATAATGTATTTATTTTAGTCTTCATAATATAAATGAAATTAAGTAAATCAAATACATTATATCAAAATGATTTAAAAGAAATAAAAATACGAAAATAAATTTGATAAACTAGCAACCTCAGTTTTATCTAAATGCATAAGAGACCTTATACTTATAATAAAGATAATTCAATTAAATAATCATGAATTATGATATATTTTTTATTTATTTGAATTTGTTTTATTTATATCGTAGTATTTGTAGAAATATTGAAACTATATAAATTAAAATGAGATTTGTTAAATAAGACAGATTGTAAATTTTGAAATGAAATGAGCAGAAAAAGGAAGTTGCATCAGCATTTTTCTTCTTAAAACAAAATATATTTTTTCTTCTTACTTTCATTCTGAAAACTGTAGAAAGTTGTTGTGTCACTTCTTTCGAACCTGTTGACTGATTTATTTATGTACAGGTATTGTGCAAAAATGAAAAGGAATTTATTACATTTGCACATTTTATTTGCTAAAAAATGCGCATCAAATTTGTAAAAGTTTGAATGAATAGTAATTGCTTTTTACTTTTTTTTAATGAATTATTACATATTAATTTGTGCTTTAAATTAACTATAAAATGGTTCATCTTAATAATAATTATTTAAAAAATGTTTCCTAGGTTATTAAACACATACTAAACAAAATATATCTGAAAAAAGGATTTGCATTTTCTTTTCTTTTATGCTTATAACATGATTTTCATTTAATGTCACTAATATCTAGCTTCAGTTCAACAGTTCTTGTGCTCGAATCCCATCTTAGGTATAATTATTTGAAGCAGTTTAAATTCATTAATAATATATGGATCCTAATCTTATTTGCCCTTATGGTGAAAATGTTTGTCCTCAAAAGAACAACAAATTTTATTTTAACCGTTTAAGATCTTAATTCTCGATCTTAACACACTCTGGAACATACTCAAAGTAAGTTCCAGTCTGGATATTGAAGGTAAATGTAGTTTGGTAATACATTTATTTGTATTATTCAAAAATATCTCGATTGATATTCTTTTAGATTTGAATTCCACAGTGAAATTTTCTCTAATATGGTTGCAGTATGAAAATATGGTAGTATTATATATATATATATATATATATATATATATATATATATAAATTCAAGCACTCATTCAATTCAAGAAATGTCTTGACGTTTAATATAATATCGTTTTCTTAACGAGTTGAGTTGGAAGCTGACTAGATAATGTTTTGACTGTCAAATAAATAATTCATTGATTCAGCTACTATCTCGGGTGTGGAAGTCTATAGTAGTTCGGATCCTCTTCAAGCTATGAAACTCTGAATTATCTTCTGTGTTTGAAAAGTGTCTGCAGTGGAAGAACAATCCATATATAAGCAATAGAATAACATCAAAAAAATCTATTTTAATGGATTGTGGAACCGAATTTTGATTTTCTGTGAAAAAATCATAATAGGAGGTTAATAAATATCGAGTAAAAAAAAGATAAACATTATTCATAAACGCAGCTACTGCAGTGAAATAAAAACATTGTTCTACATTTTAGAGGAAATGAATTTCGGAAGTAGGAATTATCTCTGGATTAAATGAATTGATAAGAAATTACAAGGCATTCATTTAGCAAGCTACATTGTTTACATTAGAAGTTGGAAAGAGGTGTTTTCTTCAGTATAGTAACCGGAACTTAAGTTTAATGAGAAGATTGTGTGATTCTAAGAAATATATATAATAATAATAATACACACACACACACACACACACACACACACACA